>JAQGAE010001851.1:0-20466 GCA_034696685.1 Julus scandinavius | reverse complement strand
CAATATACATTATTTGTTTAACCTCCGAATAACGTCAACGAAGGTCCATGCAACCGTTTATTGCCTAATATTATTAAATAGCATGCAATAAAATTATGAAACGCTGAATTGTTGTCCAATTTCGTGCTGTAATTGAATAATTCAGGCATTCATCGAAACTAAAAGGAAGTACAGTAAGGCTTAAGATAATTTTCACTTTAAAGGGTAATTAATCATGCTGAATTGCGTCTCCTATGTTCGAGACAAACGCCTACATCAAAAGAGGGAAGGAAAGTTAAGGATTATTAATATCTTTTCATGGGTTTTTAATAAGCCAGTTTAATTTTTCATTTTTGATTACGCTTTCGTAAATATAAGTAAAGGTTAATATACTGTGTACTGGGTTGTATAAAAGTACCACGAGTTCACGACTATAGTCACGCTTTCTTTAGGCTTTATCTGTGGTCACGGAATTACATAAATTCTATACAAATCAGTTTTCAGCGAAAATGAAATCTATTATACAACATGAGATAAAATAGTATTTTGCGAATGATCCTCGTTTGCCAGCAAGTTTATAAGGTTTTTACACTTGAGTGGAAGACAAATTTAGGCCAATTTTATCTTCGCGGGGCAAATACGAGGCATTAAAAAAAGCTTCTGACGTATAGAACATAAATTGCCACTGTTGATTATGAAAAATCTCTTAAACGTATTTTTAACCCTTGCATGAAATGTGACAGCCATTCGCCAATTGATGCAACGTGATCTATACGAGAATGCTTTCAGGATTAATGGCTCGCCATGAAGTATACACATTGGCCTTATATGACACGAACACGTTTTTTTAAATATTCAAAATGTATACATCGACCCACGTACGAAGCTGATATTTTCTTGGAGTTAAAAATTAGGCAATGTTTGCATGCATCGATACTTGCAATATGAGGGAATGTCTCGAAAACTAGAAAAATCTCTTCTAAAATGTTCCTTAACTGCAAGTTTTAAATGAAATTAAACCTTGAAGACAAGTTTTTTCACTTAATTATTCTGCAATTGCATTGTTGAAATCATCTTGATTCAGTCTCTGACACACTTATCGTTTTTAAAAGTCTGTGCGAATTTGCACCATCTATGAAAATCCTAGTTATCACTTGAGATATGTGTCAATTAATCTGTGTTAAGGATCTTGTTTGTTTAAGTTGTGCAATCCGTAGTTGGAGTTGTTTGAATGAAATCTACACAGAATCTAGACAAGAAACTGCATACTAACTAAATAAAACTTTGTGTTGGAAATTTTATTCAAACAATTCCAACAGAAAGCATATTGCATTTACAGAATGCATATTGTTCAAAATATTAACAGAAGCCAAACCGCCATTTTTGTGAAACCTTAAGGAAACTATTTTTCATAATACTTCATTAAATTCAACATTGCATGATGAAAGACAATCAAATAAACTGTTTGGTATTTTGTCACCAAGCATAACTGATGGTAAACTTCTGTCGTCTGTTATACAGTAACCATCTGATTAAAAATGAAAACGGCTGTCTTCCCATACTTTTTTAAAAACTTTGACAAATAAACAACATTGCATTTTTAAGCTGTTCACATCCGCTTTTGTATACGACCAATCATCTGTTTTTTCAAGTTTTTTATTATTATTTTGATAAACACCCAATGCCATCTGCTTGTAAACATAATCTACATCTTTTCATCTATACAATTACGCCTTTGTTTTGTGATTATATGAAGACAACGATTAAATTATGGCGGGTTTTGAACCCCGAGCAGAGTTTTACACTCTTGAAATATCGGTTGCACATAGTTTATAAAATCCTTCCTAAAGCCAACATCACCCATACTCCCATAATTTCTATCCAAATCGGTTTTCAGTTAGGTTTAAATCCATTCGTTGACCACAACTAGCGTTAAAACCACTGTCATTTTGCGTTGATACCGTGTAATTCCTTGACAGAAATAAGAGCAAACTCATTGAAATAAATCGGAGTTAATTTTTAATCCAACTTAAATGGAAAAACTGCACTTTTGTAAGGTTGATAAATGTGCATCACATCATGTCGTTGCTGGATATGCATTGTCATGGGAAATTAGAGATAATTTTCATTGATTCTCGGTTTATTGCCTTCCTGCTTTATTTAATACCCTGCATGAGATTACTGTTTTAATTAAGACTTACCTGAATACATTTAACATTTTACACATTGTCCCATGGAGACATTCCTATTTTAAACGTTAAAAATGACTGCATCACGTCATCAACATCACGGAATACATTTTTATTCGAATAATAAATTTAATTTACTAGGTACAACTCGTAGCCTCTACCTACTTTGTAAACAATTTGAATCGTTGTTTTTTTTAAAAATTTAAATGCAGGGTGTCTAAGGAACAAAACAAATTACTTGTTGAGTTGTACAAAAAACGATGCAAAAACGATTAGCTACTAGTTGCGCAGGCGCACGTTTGAATAAATTTTACCCAAATCGTTTTTCAGCTAGAATGAGAATCTATTTCGTGACCTTGAACTGCTATTGTTTACGGAGTCACTTACCAAAATGTTTTTAATATAGTACACGTAAAAAACATAAAACATATTTATTTTAGTACACATGTACTTTTTAAAAGCAAAAAATGCATTTCAACCCCCACTATGCGTTAATCGTTTGTAGGTTGAAATACCTGTATCAAAGATCTCAAGTATTTTTTAACTACGTGAAATATACTTTCCCTCCCATACTCATTTGTTCTCATCCTCTTTTTTTTTAAATTTTTTAACCCCATGTGTGGACGCACTTATTTCGATAAAATAATACGATAGATATATAGCCCGAAGCTTAATTTTAAAAAAACATCCAAAAGGGAAGGTGAACTATAAAAACATAGACCCGTGGCTTTTCTTGAATAAATTTCGCACGAAATTTCGAAAAAGGGAAATGTTAAGGTACTCGGCAAAAGAGGATGTGGAGGCAATTACCAGGTTTCCAGGTGTATATTATACCGCTTTTATGACCTTAAATTCGTCCAACCATTGCCAAATGTAACATGTGGTGGATGAATGCAACGGGAACAATACATTAAATGCTAGTTTGCTACTTTCTACCTGAGTTGTTTTTTTTAACGATGGTTTGCTACTTATTACTTTTCATAAATCGTCGAGACATGCTGATGTTTGCTACTAATTTGGATTGTTTGATTTTTGAATAACGGATTTTCGGATTAAGTGGTCATTTTCTACAAACGCGTGCCTAGATGATGACATGTTTTGATGTCATTTTTATTAATATATTAAGCACCCTGTATGGAGTTATTCCGTGTGTAACTAACGATGTTTTCAAAGCGGAAAAGCATAACGTGTCTACCTTGAAATTCAATTACCTTTATATTTAAAAATTACTCAAGGGCAGAAATATCGCGAAATCTACTGGCAACGAGGATTTCCTCACTGTTTGTTGTACAGCTGTACTGAAAATGGATACTGTTTGGAACAATTTTTCATCGGATTATTTTCAATACAATTTCGATTTTGCAATTGCAAGCACGTGTGGATATAATGCTGTTTTGTATTAACAATTATGCGTGTGTGGCACAGTTTCGAGTTTATTATTGAAAGGATACGATGGCCAATACTGGGCTAAAAATATTGAGAGCCAAAGGTGAGCATATACTCTAAATTTTCATCAACATACCTGGCATACTTTAAATAACCAACATATTGCACCAAACTGCAATTAAAGGTGAAATCCAGGTGTTAATCATACCGCACTTGGTTTTATTTAAACACCCATTGGCTGATTGGCATAAAAAACCACTTATCAACTTACGCAGTGAATCGATATAATAAAATATAACGTTTACTGTTTAGTTAGTGAACATATGGAAATAAAACTTATATGCAATACTGATAAGTGCACATGCACGTCTTTAATTTTTGAAACAGTTCGAAATAATTTTGTCATAAAACTGTTTAATTAATAATATTTTAATTAACCTGCCGAAATTCGGGAAATGACAATTTCGTTTGGGTTCAGTTTTGTTTTTTTCTTATATTATGCAACAATCCAGCATGACCTAATATTACAAAACTGTATTTTCGGAACACCCTGTACGTATTTACATTTGCAGTTGATTTATTAATCAATAGATGGCAGCACGTTGGTGGATGGCCTGGGTTTAAAGTACCTACAGGGTGTATCAAAAGAGCTCCATTTTCACTCGATAACATGCGGCACATTTCACAAGTCGTTGCTCCCGTCGCGTTATCACAATCTCCAACAATATCTGATAAAAAAAATTCCCGAAAAAGGCTTATCTGTGCGGATTCAAGTGCGACCGAGAGCAATTGACCTGAAATGATTAAATCTATTTACGCGCGCGTGTGTATACGTAGAAGGGTGTGGAAAACTGGCTTCGAGGAAGTCCCTTTAAATCAGAAATGAAATGGCAGTGTTTGGAAAAATGTCAACTCGTTCCAGATCTCAACGCTTTTAAAGTACATATTGTCATTATGCAATACATCTCAATTTGAATCTTTATTTCAATTCTATGAATCTTTTGGAAAGTTGCAGGAGCGAATGTGACGTCACGGTTGATGACGTCGCTGTTCTCATTTACTCGTCCCGTGCACTAGGATATTGTTTGTTGCCCTTTGTACCTCTCGGTTAAGTCTGTGTTTTTCGCGATAAAACAACGAAATTTGACTAGAACTCAATGAAGTTTGCAACAAATGGATACTGCACCGGTCATCGGTGAGTTCTGAACTTTTTTTACCAAAAAATGGGCCGTTTTGTCCGGCCTGCTCAGGACGGGACGTTCAATTTTCGGTCCCTGATTCTAGGCCTATTCCAATCAATGACATTTGACCCGTTTTCACGTTACTGTCACCTTTTGAGCAATATTTGTTATATGGTATCACTAGTCCTGTTGCCGGAATACGTGAACAAAGTTTAGAATGCTACAATTTTCCTTTAAAGGGTAACATTTGTTGATGCATACTTGTCCTAGTATAGGCTTTTGCTATCGAAGGTAGGATGACATTTGAAGCCATTTTGAGAACCACCACTTGTTATGGTTTATTATTTTGTAGTTTTTATTAGAGTTTCTCTCATGTTTTTTATTATGTATTTTTCTAACCTTGTCTTCAAATGAAAGTCAGGCAGTTTTGTTCAACGCAAATTCTTTTAAGATATCTTTTGGTTTAGCCATTTGTTCTGATGCTGGCTTCAGCATGGCTACTGTATTTCCAAAACAGATGTTTGCAATTTAAATTTTTGTTTTTCCGCTGTTTTAAAACCTGACAACCGTCCAAAATGTGCTAGCTATTCTTATTGAGTTTCAGTGTTCACATGGTCGCTGCAATCTAAGTTTGCGGAAGTGAAATGCATTCCTCCCGTCAGATAAATATTGATTGTATGAATCATTTGAAAGATAATTTACATGAAATTCCTCACTCCACATGGTAGTAATCTTCTTCGGTTTGCCAGGTTATTATAATCGGAACTTTATTTTTAAAATTAGAGGTTCGATACATTTATTTCTCATTAAATACTGTATTCATAAACCAGAATTTGTTTGAGCTAAGATAGTTTTAAATTTTGTTTTTAATTAATATCAAGAAAAATCAACGATGTATTTATTTTTGCCTTTTAAATTTGCCCGCAAGTCGATTGAATTTAATAAGTTATTGAAGCGTTAAATACGAATGAATTTGGAATTAAGTATATCGAAACAATCTCATCTTCAGTTCTCAATTCTTTAGCCATGAAAGCTAGCAAAAATAGTTTATTATAACTTTTATTAATATTGTAGGTAATGAAAATTAAGGAAATTCCACAGTATAAAAAACAGTAGTAAAATACCATATGTTATTATAAAATGTTGTTTTAATTTGTAAGCAGATTTCTATTTCTGTAATTTGGTCTTGAAAGTTATGGTTTTCGTCATTGGAGCAGAACAAATATAATACGAGTTAACCTGATTCATTTGCCAATTTTAATTAACAAACCAAAACTTGGTGTGCAAATTCAACCTTTATTATAAAAAAATATTTTGCAATTAAAATTGAATTTTTTCAGTTCTATTTCATTTTTTGTAGTATACTGCTATTATGTAACAACATGAGTGTATTCTCAATAAGTAATCGTAACTATGTCACGTACTTTTCACGTCTTAGTGGAAGAGTTTTTATTTTTCAAAATAAAAACTTCAATTCCACAAAGTTGTTAAGAACTATAATTCAGAATGAGTTTTTGGATAAATGTTAACGCTTGCAGCGTCGAAAAACCACAATGTTTTACCATTGCTTTGTAATTAGTTTTATTTACTTAATAACAAAATTCGACGAATTATTGTTGTGAAATTACAAATTGTATGCATAACCAATTAAAAACAGTCAAACGTTTGTGACTGATAGACTGAAACGATACATTTATATATAATAGGATTTTCCCGATCATCCCTGATCAACCAGTAAACATATTTAATCAGTATACTTATTTTTCCCTCAGAGTTAGATCCAACTGCTATATAGGTCGTTGACTTGATACTATTTATATTAATTAAAATATTAAGTGTTTATAGACTTATACTGGTATACGGCAAAAAGTGATTGCGCGAAGGCTTATCAAATTACATATAAAAATGTCATGACAAGTTTTGACAATTATGCCTAGAAGAAACAATTCATAGTTTATCTTTTAAATCTTTCACGCAGTTGTTTTATTGTTTAAAATATTTTATCTCGCTTAAAATATATTTTAATGGCATGTTTTCTCGGTCTTAGTTAGACCATATGTGGAACACAGTAGCCCATAAAATGTAAACTTAAGTAAAAAATATTGTAAATAGTTGTTTAGAAATGATATACGTGTGGTTTAATTTCAAAAGCCAATGACCCATTTTGACATAAATTTGGAGAATTCATTCGTGTTTAATATTGGGCTGGCCAGCCTTTATTTCCAATTTATAAACACGTGGGTCTGCATTGAATGTACTTTAATTAAGGAATGTATTTAATTGTAGCACAATCCTAAGGCGGACTTGAAAACATATCTGGTGAATAAATTTAGAAAACACTAAACAGGAAAAAACAGATAAACACTTGTGTATAGGCCAGTAGGCGTATGTTTGATTGATTTTATTGGAATTAGTAGACCTTATTGTTGGGCTAATTATTTCACACTCTCCTAATATGTGGGAGTCCGTAAGGAAGATTAGTTTTATGGCTTTTTTGGCGAGCTGGTTAGGCGGAGTTTAAAAAAACGCTCACAAAACGAGTGCATTTGAATAAACAGCATCTTAAAAAAATCATGTATTTCAACCCTAACCTAATTTGCAATTATAATGAATTTTTTGTTCATTATTTCGTTAACTTTAAAAGGAAAGATGTTATCTTTTTTAAGAGACAAATTTCAGAACACAAAAATGCGAATTCTTCTGACACTTTTTACGAGCTACAATGAATTATAATTTAAAAAAAAGGAAAATAACATTCAGATAGATTTATACTATAATTCATTTTATTGTTGTAATGTCTTTTGATTACCTGATTGCCTATCTTAGTTTATAATTTGTTAATAATTATAATTTGTCGAAAATTTGACACTTACAAAGTAACAAAGTAAACAATGTAATCACCGATTAAATTTAGATTTCATTGAAGCCTAGTCTCGTAAGTACGATGATTTAATTTAATACGCAAAGTGTACTTGGAAGAGCCAATCAGTTGCTCAACTCACAAGAATATTACACAACATGTATAAATGCCATGCATCGGTAATCAACAGCTTAATGGCTACTTGTATGTAAATCTGAGTTTTTGCCCCACCCTTTAGTTGTATACATACGTTATGCAATAAATGTTTATCTTTCATAAAATATTTTACTGCATCGCTGCACCCTTATTATGCACGTACTAATGAGATTACTTTAAATTATTAAATAACAACCAGGTGCACAAGCGTTTCCAAAGTCAAATTTTTGGAATTGAAATGTACAGATAGCATAAACTTGCCTGTCACCAGGCTAGCTAAAACAACATCTTTGAACTAGCATTGTCTTTTTAAGTGTTGTATTTTGACAAGGTATTTTGTAACTCGTGACACACAATTACATTTTGTTGTTTGTATAGGGTTTCTCATATTTTCCAAACGAAAAATCAAGTTTTGAATGAAATATAAGTAACTTAATTGTCTTGCTATTCTGTAAATAGAAGTTTTGGTTAGAATAACCACTGAGATTAACCATGAAATTGAAAATTAGATGTCTAAAAACATTATTAAAATTAGTGTGAATTAATATCAAGTGATTTTAATGCTCTGATTTAACACTTTGATTTTCACCAGTTAGAATTAAGCAATTTACTATTAAATGTTCATCCATTTGTAAGACAAATGTGCCAGCTGATGTGTGCACAAGTGTGCTGCGACAGACTCGTTAGAAACACTGTATGATTATGGTAATCAGAGAATTTGCAATAAATTCGGTATAAACATGAACTGAAGTTTCATGAATGTCGTTATTTAAATAAACCTTACATCAAAATCTGTGGCATACAATAAATATAACTATTAAAGTGCTAACATATGGTTCTATGAATGTATATTATTAAAAAGTAAAAACTTGTAAAAGTTTATTTTCAAGGTGGAGAACTTTTTGATTTTTTTATAGAAATTTGTTACTTCGATTTTGTTGTTGTTGTGAAAACTACGATTATCATTGTGAAGAAAATTCAAACACTTGATTTAAATTTTGATTTGATTATATGTATAGTATTTTCAAGAACTATGCCTCTGTCCTACCGACTTAATAGTGCATACTCCTGTTTGTGTCAATTAGGCACTACATTTGAATTTTGCCACTTGACATATATTTGTGTGCATAGTTTTGTTGTCCAATGTATTTGTTGATGTATAATGTTAAGAATTTCGAATTACAGAATATACTGAAAAGTTATTTTGTATTGATTTTAGATGAAAGAGAAGATGTTCAAAAGAAAACGTTTGGTAAATGGATTAGCTCTCAGTTGGCCAAGGTAATTTAATGTAAATTTTATTTTCAAATTTTGGAATCTTCAAAAAATTAATAATCATTTGTTTATTTTTAGGCAAACCAGTCTCCAATTACAGATTTATTTTACGATTTAAGAGATGGAATTAAATTACTTATCTTATTGGAGGTCCTTACTGGGCGTGAATTAGTAAGCATGTTATTTAATACATACATTGTTATTGAAAAAATCGTTTGTTATTAGCATACTTCATTGTTTCTTAAAAAATTTCAGAAAAGAGAACGAGGCCGTATGAGAGTGCACCATCTTAATAATGTAAACAGAGCTTTGCAAGTGTTAGAACAAAATAACGTGAGTTTTCCACATGGGCCTGATTTGGTGTGCGATTTTAATTTAATGGTTGATGTGTTTTATTTTATTTACATGATTTAATTTATTGAATATATGCGAAATAATGCGTGTGGGGAAAGTTTTGATTCATGTTTTCTGTATGAGTTAGCAAAGTTTGTTTAGCCATGTCTAATACTGCATGTCGAGCATGGATTAGACTTAATTCGAGTGACTTTCCAGACTTTCCTAACTGCATTCGTTGTTAAAAGCATGGATTCAGAATTTTTGCCAGCTTCTCATATTTAATTATTGATGAATGTGATATTTTTTTTTCTTTTTAATTCCAATACCTTTGACCTTCCCGTATGCATTACTGCTTTTGTTGGCTGACTTCCCTGATTCAACTTAATTGCGCAGGTGAAGCTGGTGAACATCAGTAATAATGATATCGTGGATGGCAATCCAAAGCTTATTTTAGGATTAGTATGGAGTATCATCCTTCACTGGCAGGTAAATAAACCCTGTTTTTTAATGTTTATTCAGTGTGTGCAATAAATCAGATTAAGACATTTGGGTGTTTACCTATGTTGAGGCATTATCTTTGATAACTTGAAAACACAATTGGATGCCCTGCCGAATCTATGCACGAAATAAAAATAACTTTTTGCTTCAAGGTACAAGATGTTTTGAAAGATGTTATGCAAGATCTCCAACAGACAAATTTAGAGAAAACGTTATTGGGATGGTGTCGGCAATCGACTCAAGGCTATCCTGGCGTAGATATTAGAAATTTTACTACCAGTTGGACGGATGGATTGTCCTTCAACGCGATTTTACATAAATATAGGTAATGCAGTTTTATATTAAAAAAGTATAAACAAAAGTCGTAAATAAAGCGTTGGGTGCGGATCAAGTTTATTTGCGTTTTTTTCCTGTTAGTTTAATATTTTAAGGGATGTGTACAAAGACATTAATGTTAAAATCGTATGCAGATTCTTCCGATTTTTTATCGTTGAATATACATATATTAAGTTTAAAACGTTTTATATTTTATTTAATGCTCATTTTTATAGATATCAATTAAAGTAACATTGAAAAGTATGTTTACCCTCGTTATCGCTAATGGCATATATTTTTTTTTACACACGTAGGCCTCATCTTTTTGATTTTAAACGAATATCACGAATGGATGTCAATGCCAGACTAGAGCATGCATTTAGAATTGCTTACGAACATCTCAGGATTGAAAAACTTCTTGACCCAGAAGGTACTTTCACTTCCATTTACTCTAGTCTAAATAAGTTGATAGGCTCCGGTGGATAATGCTTGGTTACCATCGGATACCCCGATTGTTCTGTCAGCAATCCTCTACCAATACAGCCGATACAATTAAATTAAATTTTAAGTATTCAAATTTAAGTAATTTGAGAAGTATAATAAGGATACAATTTTGTCATTTAGTTGATAATGCGCCTATCGTGCTTATCTATTATATCGTGTTTTGGCTGTGTTGAAATTCAAAACAGTCTAGTAGATAAATGTTTATCAGGAAATATGATCTATGTTATTGAAAACATAATTAATCTCATATTCAATCTCTTTTGAATTCATTTTTAAGTTCTTCAAAATTTAATTGCAATTTGGGTGGTCAAAGATTTGATCTGAATAACTGTCAAAAAAGCAATGCCAGGTGTATCAAAGAAATAACTAACCAACACAAGTTACTAATATCGATGCATTGGGTTGTATAAAATAATCTGTTAATACTCGTGCTTATCTGTTTGCTGTCATAGATGTAAATACAAAAGTGCCTGATAAAAAATCTATTATGATGTATGTCATGTGCTTCTTCCAAACGTTGCCTCATCAGACTATCGACGTGGAAAATCTAGATGTTTCCGGCTCTTCGGTATGTTCGGATCAGTCGTTTGGTTCAGATGTATGTAACTCCATGAAAGTTATTAGCGAATTTTTTAAAATGTCTCGTTCTAACTTAAATTAATTGAATTTCATTTTTAGCACAAGCACTTGATGCCACCCAATAGTCCTCGTTCAATGTTGGCATCTTCCTCTGTTAATATAAATTCGTACCAAGGTACGCTGGAAGAGGTTTTAGCATGGCTCCTGGAAGCAGAGGAGAAATTAACGCAGATGGCAGACGTTGCACAGGAAGTGGAGGCAGTCAAAGAACAATTCCATACCCATGAAGTTGGTGTTTTTTTTTTGCCCCCATTTAAAATCGTTTGTGGATGATCTATCATTGGTTTTGTATTAATCAATGTGTTTGAGCAGGAATTCATGCTTGATCTCACCGCCCACCAAAGCAGTGTCGGGGATGTTTTGCAAGAAGGCAATCGACTGATAACGGAAAAAAAAGTGAACGAAGATGAGGAAAACGAAATTCGCATGCAGATGAGGCTGTTAAGCAACCGGTGGGAAGACTTGAGAATTAAGGCCATGGAAAGGCAGTCCAGGTTGCACGAAGCATTAATGAATTTGCAACAGAGGCAATTGGAACAACTTAGAAAATGGTTGACAGCTACTGAGGATCGGATTAGCAGAATTGGAAGCATCGGACCCGATTTGTCGTCAGCAAAACAGCAAGTTGATTTGCATAAGGTAAATTTTGCCATTTTAAAATTAGCAATTACTGATTGTTAAAATACTCGTTATACGATGTGAAAATGTAATGTTTGTTATTGTGCACAACATGTTTTTTGAGCATCTATTATAACCTATTTCTTCTAAGAATTTATGTTTTGATAAATTTAAATCCCTATTATTTAATTTTAGAAACTACAAGAAGATTTGGAAGTGCAACAGGCCATGGTGAATTCTCTTTCCAATATGGTTGTTGTAGTCGATGATAATAATACAGATAGTGGTAATTGGAATTAGCAAGTAGTTTTAATAGTAATAGTAGCAACGAGGCAAGACATAACAGTGTTTTGCTGTTCTTGCATAGTTTATGCTCAAATGGAGGATCAATTAATGGCTCTTGGAGAACGTTGGGCACACGTTTGCCGCTGGACCGAGGATCGCTGGATCCGCCTTCAAGAAGTTGTCATCAAATGGCAACAACTTTCCGATGAGGAAATGAAGTTTTGCAATTGGTTGGAACAAAAAGAACGCCTTCTGGAAGACATGCGGACAGACTCTAGATCCGATCCAAGGATTATTTTGGAACAAGTGAAGCAGCTTCAGGTGAGCAGTATACCTGCATCCCAACATGCACATGGAGAACGCAATATCAAGCTTATAAATCATTGCAGGTAATGGAACAAGATATGGAAATGCAGCATAAAAAATTCAACTACTTAATGGACACTGCCCAGCAGTTAGTGGACAAATTGGACAAAGAATCGTTAGCAGTTGACAACATTGCTGTGAAACTGGAGTCATTCACGCAACGGTGGGACAGCCTAGTCCAACGGATGGAAAATAAAAGCAAAGAGGTGGGATTTACATTTATAATAGGGGAAGTGGTATACCTATTTTTTTTCCCTACCGAAGCTTGGGTACATGATGAAATTAATTGCTAGATATAAAATTCGGTGAATGACATTGAAACTTCGTTTCAGATTGCCAAGTCTGGCAGCGAATCCAAAAGTCTAGGAAGGCCTGTGGAATCGCGTTTGGGAACTTCAACCGTTACCCGAACTCAAACTACCGTAACTACTAAGGAGACTGCAACCACAACAACACTTACCAGTAAAGAGGTATAACATGTTTTCATATTGTAGAATGCTGATGGATGTTTGAGATTTACTAAAAGTACAACTGGATTTAATCGTCAACATTTTCGTTTACAGATGCTGATGCAAGCTGGAGCCAAACGAAGGCGATTAGAAAGTGCTTCGAGAGCTGAATTTGATTCTGCGATGATCAAGCTCGGAGATTGGATGGACAGAATGGAATCTCTGTTGGTGGTAGTGAATGAACGTGGCAAAAATCCATTCGATGAACTTAACATCGAAGAACAGTTAGTGTTGTACAGGGTGAGCTATGTTTATCTTAAGGATCATTATACGACATCTATGTGACTAATAAATAACGCAGCTATTCAGTACTGGAAAAAAGATAATTTTGTTATTATCGATTTCAACTACAGGTATCATGACCAACATTTATTTTAATTCCTTAGGACACAGAGGCTGACGTGCGGGCACGAAAGGAAGAAGTAGAGGAAATATTGGAGAAAGGAAGGCACATATTGTCTGATCTAAAATCCGGTAATTAGTATGCCAAATGCTCATGTTCCAAACTTTCAAAGTGCTTGAAAAACTAACTGCGGTACTACATATTTTTTTGCATCGATTCGTAGAGGGTAAGCCAGCGGAAAGTCTCGAATTGGCTCTGAACGATTTGAAAACAAGATGGTCAGACTTGCAAGTATTGCTGCAAGCTCGAAGAAATAAAATAGAATTCTTAGGCGACAAAAAGAAATTTTATGATGAGTTAAATAGCCTAGAGGACTTATTGCAAGGTTACCAAAATTGGTTACATACCGGGGAACGCATTCCGGTGGACTATACTTGCATTCAACCTTTGCTTGACCAATGTCGTGTAAGCAGCTTTGCATGTAATCACTTATCAGCTGTTATTATTGATCATCTTAACTGTTTTACTGTAATTGGCCATATGTTGCTTACGTTTTTAGCAAAAATTGAAATCTATGAAAAATCACGAAGATCAAGTGACAAGGCTTGGCACGAAAGCTAGAGAACTGTCTGCCAAAACTTATGAAAGCCACACAATACAAGTTGATGCCGAGCGATTCATCAGGCATTGGGAGGACACATTTTTTCAAATTGGTAATTCAGTTTAAAAACTTCAATTCTAAGCCGTATCTCTTTCATACTTTTATTGATCTGTAAATTGAAAAAATCTTGGGACATATAAATTGACTAATGTAGAAAAAATTGTATTGATTTTTGTTTAAAAGGTGCTTACAATTTTTTTTTCCAACCATTAAGATGAACGACAAGCTGAATTGGCCCAAGCTGTGGACAAAACACCCCCGAGGAAATATTTAGAAGCAATGGAAGCTTTGCTGAGATGGATCAATCATGTAGAAGAAGTCTTGTTGTCAGAGGAATTTGTTGTTACGGAATCAGATATTCTCGAAGATCAGCTGCAAAAATATAAGGTGGTTTTTTTTAATGTGCCTGTGCCAAAGCAATTTCTAAATTGCTGAACGTTAATGTGAACATGCGTTACATGTAGTTAGAAATGTATCATACCAATATGAAAAATGTTTGTTCTGAGCAATTATAGTTTACAAATGTGTTTTTGATTCTAGGAAATACAAAATACTGTTCAAGAACAGGAGTCTAGCTTAGCTTATGTAAATGATACCGGACAAGGCCTCGTCGATAAGTATCATGGTGAACCGCACATCGGTAGATTGGAACAAGAACTAAAGCAACTAAATACTAGGTGGAACGATGTGTTCATGCTTTTGGATGATCGACAGCAAAAATTAGAACGAGGGATCTCTCAATTAAAACAACATCAAGTACGAATTAGTAGTAAATGCTGTATATTTAGTTTTAGATCAATGTACCAGTTTCAACTGATATCATTGTTTGTTGCTAGGATGAAATCGAAGGCTTGACACGATGGATGAAGGAAGTCGATGTCTTTTTACATGCTGAAGATGCTGCGATTGGTGATATCGACACTTTGGAAGCACAATTGGAACAAAGCAATGTAATGACTCAAAAATGTCTTGTTTTCTGATCAAAATCCCCAAATTCCCAAAATTCTTATTTATTATTCTGTATTTTGGAAAAAAAACCTAGGGCATTTTTATGTCAAGTTTCTATGTATTTGAATTTTACATTAAGTTGATGTTTTATTTGACAGGCATTGCAAGACGATATTTCAACATTACAGCCAAACGTGGATAATATCAATGAAACTGTAAAGGTCCTCCTCGAACGCTGCGACTCGTCCTTTGCATTTAAAATGAAAAATCAACTGAATGATTTAAACGAAAAATGGCAAACCGTGCTGAAATTGACTAAAAGTCAAAACCATAAGCTTTTCGAAGCTTTGAACAAGAGCCGCGAAGTGGTTAAACGCATCGACCAATTTGTTGAGTGGCTGAATACTTTGGACCAGGAAACGCCTGCTCTTTTCAATTTAAATACTGTTGAAGAATTGGGCCAACAAACTAAAAAGTATCAAGCGCTGAAAGATCAGATCGATACGAAAATTCCAGAATTCCAAGACATCCAAGAAACCGGCAAGGAAATACTGAACCAGAATGGTAGTGGAACACCTGGAAGCCTTGCACGTCGATTTGCATACCTGAGCATGCGGTGGACGGAAGTGGTCACTACCATCAATGAGCGATACAAAACCCTTAAGGATGTCAGCAAACAATATGCAGAATATAAAAGTAGGTGACGTTTGGCCAAACATTAGTTTTTAGTTTTGAATACGTAAAGTGATTTTCCAAACTTTGTCTTAAAATTTGTTTACAGCTCTTGCAAACCAGGAATCGGATTGGTTGGGCAAGTTGGAGAGAAAATTGGCAAGACCAAGTAGAGCTGCTGCAGATGCAGAGGAAATATCAGAAGAGTTAGATGTACGTTTTTGTTCTTTTCTACATTCATTTCGAATATTTAAATGGGTATAAGTGTTAATTTGTATTCTTTAAATTCAGGATCTTGAAAATTACCTGAGAAGTCATCGTTCCATTGTAAGCGTGAAGATCCAGGAAGTCGGTCAGCATTTGATCAATACTGGCATCTTAGTTATTCCGATACAGCACGACATGGAGAATTTAACTTGGCGATGGGGAGAGCTGTCAAAGCAGGTGTGCTTTTAGAACAAATCCGAAAAAATACATTTATGAAAAAGTTACTTTTATGCTGTTGTTGTACAATAAAAGATTTGTATCCTCAGGCTCAAGAAAAGCAAAGGTTTCTAGAGTCCAGCATTAGTTTGGCCCAACAGTCTGAACGTCAGGTCTTAACAGTTCAAGAGTGGTTGACTCACATGGATTTGGCCCTTCAATCTCGCCTTGACAATGAGGTCTTTGCTCACGATGTACCTGATGAATATGAGGTCAGTTGTACTTCTTTTGTAGACAGAAAATTGCAAAATGACACACAATGATTTTTTGTCTGTTTATTTTCAGCAAATGAAAGTGGAATTTGTAGAACACGAGAATGCCATGAGAGACATGCACATGTTGGTACAGAATTACAGAAAACAAGGCAAACACGAGGCAGGGGCAAGACTTGAGGATCAACTGTCGTTATTAAAAGTATGTTTCTTAACTTTTTGTAGAAATTGTCGTTTTCATCGTTAAGGTGGTTATACTGCATTAGGTTCATATACTGTGTTTTAGCAACGATTTCAAGAAGTCATCCAAAAATTTCAAAAGTTTCAAGTTCCATCAGATTTTGAGCCCAAGCTTGGTCATATAACCAGAATCTTACACGAAACTGAGAGGAGCATTTATTTAATTAATTTACAAGATGAAGATCCTAGTAACATACAAGAGCAACTGACTTACTGTTTGGTAAGTCGTCATTTCTTTATTCTGATTAAATGAGATAAAATGGGATTATTCTGAGATAAAATTGCCGATTAACAAAATTACTTTAACCTTTTAGCAATTTTACAAACAACTCAGCGATATTAAACCTGAAGTCGAATATGTTATTAAAACTGGTCGCATAGTTGTAGAAAAGAAGCAAGTGGACTATCCTCACGAATTAAATAATAAATTGGATTTGTTGAAAGCGCTTTATAATCAACTTGGATCCCAAGTAAGTTTAAGATTATATATTTATAATCGTTTAGAATTCACTTTATTTCTTTTTTCTACTACTAATTAACACTTTTTAAAAGGTCACGGAATCAAAATCATGTCTAGAACGTGCTCTGAGGTTGTCTAAGAAAATCAAAAAAGAAATGACATCACTTCAGGATTGGCTCACAGCCTTCGAGGGTGAACTTGATCGCAGGGAAGCCAAAATTCCTCCTGACGATGTTCAAGAAGAACTTAAATTTTCCATAGTATGTTTGTTGCCGATATGCTGCACTTAAAATAAATAACTGCCAGCAAACATCCTTTATAAAAAAACAATTGAAATCTCTTCCAATTAGCAATCTCTTCAAGAAATGTCAAAACGCAAGCCATCCATGACAGCCGTTAAGGAACTATGTGAAAACCTCACTGCTTTAGCCAGCCCTGGAGACATGGAAAAGTTGAAAGCTAAAGTGCTTGATCTGAATCGGCAGTGGGAGAGACTGGAACTGCGCTTGAAAAACCGACAAGAATCAATGAAGGTATAATATTACTACTATTTAATTTCTAATGTAACATTTTCGTTATCCTGCATTATCATTTACTTAACAATTGCGTATGTTTGCAAAAATGTTCAGGACGTTAGCGGAGATTGCAAAACGTTACTGGACGAGTTTAACGCTAGTTTATCGAGCGTAGAAATCTGGCTAGAAGAAGCGGAGAAATCCTTGGCTAAGTCTGGCAAACTTTCATCCATGAAACAAAACAGCGAGGAGGAAGTCGATAAGTATAAAGTATGTTATACCCATTCTAGCGTTTTCTTTTAATAAAGTTGGTGTCCTAATTCTGACATTTCTCTCAATGTAACATCTAATAGAGACTGCAGAGTGAAGCCATGGAATTAAATAGCAAAGTGAACGATCTGCGCGATTCTGCGGTGAAGCTTATATCTAGAGGAACTAATCTTCAGCAGATTGTTGAACCAGAGCTAACCAAACTGAATCAGCATTGGGAACAAGTAGTTGACAGAATCAAGGTGACATACCATTATTTTTTGTATCATTACAATTTTGAATTATGAAGTATAAATTTGGTGTTAATGCTACAACCAGTTTAAAAACTAGGCTAAAACCACTTTTTAAATTGTTACTTGCAGGAAAAGTCCAACCTACTACAGCAGACAACAGTTACGGTAACAGTAACTATTAAACCAAAAACGTCTACTGTCGTCCATGCAGAGTCAGCACCTCCCAGTGAACCCAAGGCAGAAGTAACCCCTCCGCCTGTGATTGCTGTTGAGTCAGTCCCTGCCACTCCAGATGTAAACGAGAAGATAAATGAACTTCGGGAATCTGTTTTCCAAATTTCGGAGAAGTTAAATGTTCGGGAATTAATCGGGAGAGATTTTGAGGAATTTGCTTCACAAGAGAGTGCCTTGAAGGTAGCATAATTCATTTTCGCTCGCTGTTGCTTTTGTATAATCGGCAACAGCATCTGTTATGACTTTATTACCCCCACATTGACTGATTTTGGTATTGTTATTTTCAATATAGGTAGTGCATGATGGCGTTGAATCGCTTCAGAGCAAGGTTGTTTTATTAACTGAAGAAGCTCAAGACATTGCCAAGCAATCTTCAGCGGACAAAGCGGACGAGATTAACGGAAATGTTCAAAAGCTGCAAGCAGATTTTGATAAAGTTTCTTCCGATTTGAAAAACCGTCAAAGGCAAGTAGTTTTCTGATAAACATTGATTTCATTGCTGGAAGTTTGTTCCATATTCTTGGGTGGCTTTGCGTTTGGTGAACTTATTTAAAAAGGCATTGTTATTTTTTCGGCATGTATGCATGTTGAAATTTTTAATGGAATTTTTTTAATGAATAACTTTCTTATTTAGTAAATGGACTAAAGCCAATGAAATATGGTCAGAATATCAAACGGATACAAGAAATATAGAAAGATGGCTAACCGAAAGTGAAACTCAGATTAAAACGCTCAAACATGAAGGGTTGGTCATTGATGTGGCTAAAAAGGCAATCAAGGTAAGGATCACAGGTTAGCATTTTTCTTGTCATGAAAAATGGGAATTTTTAAATTTTATTTTTTGTTTCCATTTTAAATAGTCTCTCGAAGATGAGATCGCCACTCGCCAGAAAACAATGGCAATGGTTTTACTCAATGGCAGCCAGATTGTCACTGAATCCTTGGCACCAGAAGCTAAACTAACCCAGGAGCAGATGGATGGTTTGAGTCAAAGATGGAAATTCGTCCTCGATGATGTTGTTGCGGCCAAAGAAAGGTATCTTTGAATTTTTATATCATGGTGTATGGTATTATATCGTTTAATACCCACATTTACTGAATGCTTTATTTATTTATAGGATTAAAGCAACAGATGCTGAGATAAATGAAATTCTCGAAGAAATATTGTTTTGGTTAGATGAGACAGAGGCCATGTTAGACACACATCCAAATCCTGTAGATACCATTTCAATTGAAGATGCACTTAAGAGGATCAAGGTGAGTGCAAATCATGTAGTGCAGCATTAATTTAAAATGCACATTTGTTATTTTTTAAAAAAGGCAGGATTTAGAATTTTTAACCGTTAATAAGAGATTTGAATAATGCACGAATTTTAGTTTTTGCTTGGAATAAGTGTAAATAAAAATAGAGATTTGTAGTTTTTTAAACTTTTACCTAATCCTAAAATTATGTTATATAAAATTTAATTAGCATCCAAGAACAAATTATAAACAGCATGTATACTTGCCTGTTGCCTGTTATCTTAATAAGATAACAGGTACACTAATATACACTCAATTTAGGAAAAGGAAAACGAATTGCCTTCTAAATTAAGTCAAATGACCGCATTAAGCCGATGGGCTGCTCCAGAATTTGAGGCCATCAATTCCAGATTTAACAAGGTATGACGCGATCAATGTATGATATATTGTATTATGAATTTTAAAATCTTGCTGGATTTGCTTGGTGATAATGTTCTGGCTGTTCTTTCTAACTTTGGTTTTAACCAACGTCTTAATCGATTCGATCGCTATGTATAGGTGAACGAAGATTTGCCAAGCCGGACAGAAGATTTTAAAACTAAGCTATCAAACATTAAGCACTTTGAAAAGACCCTCGATCGAATTTCATCTGTTGTTAAAGTTGCTGCAGATATGTCTGGGCCAAAAGGAATACCTGAAATCGATAAAAAGGTAATGTAAAGATTACGATGTTTACTCAAATTTTTATTTTGAATTCTACTTTACACCAAGTGTTACATAAAACATTGGTATTAACTTGTATTCTTTTCTTAGGAGGTTCGTGGCATCCTAGTATCGTATCAACCCACAGTGAACGA
>JAQGAE010001850.1:0-20469 GCA_034696685.1 Julus scandinavius | reverse complement strand
CCAGTTATACAAAACGAATATCATTAACATTGTGCACATTTAAAGAGAAATAAATTCTCTAAATAACGCACATTTCCTAATTCAAATCAGACATTTTTTTGATGTAAAAAACGAACTCTTGGACAATAAATGCAGGTGGTTCGATTTTATTGCTCGTAAGTGTATATATTTCACACTTAAAAATACATGAGCACTATATGTGCTCGTATTTATTTACTGCACTTAATTTAAAAAAAATTACAAATTCTAGTTACTCTAGTTCTTGAAATATATATTTCCTCATAAAATTACTCTTGTCAACTTTGAAAATTAATTGAACCTTGATATTAGAGCACAAATCAGACTGGTATAAATACTTTAAATATGCTACTTCACTTTGGAAAAGTTTATGAAGTTCATGAATTGCCTTTTCGCAAATTTCCTCCTCTTAAACTTAAATTTGAATTCTAACAGTAGGACCGATAATTTCTGAAAAAACAAGTGCCACAACGAGATTTACAATATTTCAAAGCAACATCTCATACGTATTTATTCTGTTGAGTTTATTTAAAGAGAAATTTAAAACACAGTATATGTAGTACTGTGCCACACCATCGCTTTCGATATTATTTTAGCCAATTATTTCATTACGTACTTAAAATATTGCACAAAATTGTCCATACCATGCACTTAACTGTATCGTGGAGAAATACCATATATCATATCTTTGTATGTAACTTTTCGGCATTTTAAATATTATCGAATTATTTGGAATTGCTTTACATTACAGGTTAGTGAACTTATAGAGTATCTTTCACGGCATGCTACAGCCTGCCGGCGGTTCATGCATTTGAAAGCTGAATGTGCAGCTCATAAAGGAAATTCTAAAGAAGCAGAAGCTATTCTTCAGTAAGACATTGTTTATTCGTTAAAATGAACAATTGTAATTTATACTTAATAGATTGCCAATATTTGAACATGCATGTTGAAATTCATGTCCAAAGCAATTCTCTTATTTATCAGAAATTAAATGTCGTATATTAATAGCTCACCTGTAAATAAAATCTCAATACATATCTAATTTTGGTTTTTAAATGCATTTGAAATTCAGATTTTCATCTAAAAATGAGATGAAATTACATCTGTTTTATGTATTTTTTATATATCCCAACTAAATACAAGACACGATTTCCTGAAATGCAACTTATCGCATTTCCCCTCTGCTCCCAAGCACGGGATTTAGCATCTCAATCCCCTCTCTCTCTTGTGCCCCATGGCCGCCACTTCTTAGCCTGACTTCTGACTTTTTGGACGTTTTGGTCATCTTTCAAAGCCAACAACTACGGACCGAATCTGCTTTACATCTCTGAGGAAACCGTGAGTGATTTGCAAGATTTGTTTTTAAGCTATCACGTCACGAATCCGGGTCGTTATTTCGGCCGCTGGCTGTTTCCAATACTTCGGATCCTTGTGTCTCCGGAACCGTACGTCCCACAGTGCTGTTCCGCATATCGACGGACGCGCACAGGTCCTATCTTTTATCCGCCGCCCACGCGTCACGATCAGAGCAATTCCGGCAGAGATATCAACTCCAGAATCCAATTCGTCATTTCGGCCGTTGGCAGTTTCCGAGACTTTGGAGCCTTGTATCTCCGAAACCGTTCGTCCCACAGTGCGCTGTTCCGCATATCCATGGACGCACAAGGGTACTCTCTTTCATCCGCCACCTCGCCCGTCACGATCAGAGCAATTCCCGCCGAGTTTCGAGGTTTCCCGCACCGCAAGAACTTTCAAAATTCGGGACCCTATATCGTCGGTTCTATTTGGAACTCGGTCACGGGCCTTATTTGCACGGATAGCGGCGGATCTCCCGTTCATCCTCCCGAAATCCGTTCGAGAATCGGCCAATAACTTCAGGAGTTATCGTCTGTCGAGCCTCCGCTCGCATCTACCTGGAATACCTTTTGGAAAATGAGGAACATGCACCTCCTGAGCCTCATTTGTTACCAGTGCTGCCCGCATATCTGCGGATATCCACGTATACGTATTGACATTGGATTTTGCTTACTGTCATTGTACACAGTCTCGTACAGTTTTGCACATTGTACATGTATTATTACCAATTGTGCATGTTTAAGTTCATCCCTTGAGTAACCTTATCTGCCTTTTCTCCCCTCTTTTTTGACACCTCGCCTGTGGTTTGCACAAGACCTTGCTCCCTCCCCTCATCACATCCTGTCCGTTTTCTTACCTTCTTGTTCAATTTAGTGATTTTTAACTTGCTCCATCCCTCCATACCCTTTTCCTTGATCATTTCCATTGCATTATTACATTTTTGCCCTTTCTTGTTATTTGTTGCTTTTGACCATTTATTTTTGTCTGTGTGCTTTTCGTTTGGTCATTAGTTATCAATTAATTTCTTCCTTAGCGGTGTCCATACTATTATTGTGTTTTTTTGGTTTATTTTTGGTTGTATGTTTTAATTGGATCTTGTAATATTACAGTCAATTTGTTGGTGACGAGGAAAGACGCGTTTTACCTGCACTCCTATATCAACATATAAAATAACCGCACAGGTTATAGCACAAAGCATTCAAATAAAACTTAATCTAACCTTTTCAATAAGACCTACAAATAACACATAAAATCTAATTAAAATCATCAAATTATCAAATCATTAGCAATACTAATACGACTATCAGCCTTCAACATGGGAGTCACGCAACACCTCTCGAATAGCAGCTAGCATGCCAACTGACCACGACACCAAAATCGAGGACATCCGCCACCAAGATACCGGAGGCCCAAACCCCATATCTGCCAAAGACTTCCGTCACTCCAGCAGTGATCAAGAGTGATGAACCGCAAATTCGCTCTTGTCGGGAAAAAAAGAAATGTCCCACAACTTCATCCGGGGCGCAGTGCCCCAACGTGGCTAGTGCGGAAATCTCATTATCTAATGCGCCAGCTGGAGCTGCACCTTCACAACCCTCTCAACCAATCTCCCAACCAGTACCACTTTTTCCGCCCTTTACATATCATGAACTCGGTGCCCCACGAAAAAACACCAGTTGATCCTTGTCCTTCACCGCAGCCGGCATTGTCCCAACTATCACCATCACGCTTGCTTCCAATACAGCCCTTGGAAATCCCCTCCGCGGCCATGCTTCCTACCCTGGACTCCCCCGGATCAATGATCCCAATGGATGATGTAAATGAGGTGGCCCACCTGCTCAAGTTCATCAGAGGTCAGCTTGATGAGGGTGTAAATATTAGCAAGAAGGCCGAAAACAACATTATTGCTGCCATTGCAGAAATAGATATGAGGGTTAGGAGACATGATAAAGGTTCAGCACCCCTGCCCCTTCCAATGCATGTGCCTCGCCACCCCCACCAGTTGACATCACAGGGGTGGAAGATGCCATCAACCAACAGACAGAAATCCTTGCTAGATTAGATCTCTAAGCGCCCCACTCACATCTACAGCTCCTAACCCTGCTCCAAGGCTCACTAAAGTACCAGCCCTAAGGAATCCCTTTCTTCCATCTACAGTCACAAATATAATAACACCAATGATGGCACTAAACACTGCAAGACCAGGACCTGGAACTGCCTCAGCCCCTGCGAAACCCACGTATGCTCTGGTCTTTGGGGCCACGGTAGCAAATACTACAGCCAGAGCTACACTGGACATATTTTACAAGTAAACTTTTGAGCTGAAAACTTCGTACCATCAAAATATGCCATGGTGTCAGGGCAACGAGTCCGACTGGACTTTGAAACAACAAAACAATGTGCAGACGCAATAGCTAAAATCAATGCTACAGGGACACTGCGCGCTAAGTAAGTTCAAAAAGGGCGCACTATGATTATTTTAAAAGGAATCACCACCAAGCTTGCATCAGAAGACGTAATTCCGCTCCTCCTGCCACAAAACATTGTGATACGAGATGCAGTGGGATTAACACCAATAGACGATCTAATCCGAATACGATATCAATGTCGAAACAGGAACACAGATTTGTACAACTTGGTGCTCGCCGTAGCCTTAAAGATCTGCTTCGCCATCCTTATAGACCATAGAGTTAATTTAGATTTCCAAAGGATCCATGTCGAGGACTACTCGCCTCTACTACAATGCTTCTCCTGCTCAAATCCGGCCATACCAGGGCCGTCTGCGAGAACCTAAGGAAGACAAATACATCCATCTGTTCTCACTGTTCGGATGCACATCCATATGCTGATTGTCCAAATAAAGGAGATAACTCCAAATTAGCGTGTAATAACTGCAAACTTCAACATGCTTGGAACCCGGAATTTACCCTGCAGCCATCCCAAAACCACTCAGCTACATCTCGGGAATGCCCAATCAGGCAGAAAATGGAACTTCAGGCCCAACGCCACATAGATTATGGAGAATAGACCTCTGCATATCCTTCAACTAAATATATCAAAATATCGCATTGCAACACTGTAAATCTTGGAATACATGAGACACTCGAGAGGACATCACTTTAGTATTGGAGCCACATACTGGTCCGGATGAGAAAGCTCGGAGTTACCCTGGCTACGAATGTTTTCAAGACGTGAAAGGGGCAACACGAAACAAGGCTGTAATGTTGATCTGCCGAGGGCTTCCACTGGAGCCCATACTACTTGCTCAACACAGTGGTTCTCAAACTGAGTCCTAATGGCAGAAAGATGGTGATTATGGCTTGCTACTGGGAACCGGACGTACTCCCAGCCCCTAAGCTGGCTGCACTCGAGACAATTATGACTGCCCGGCACTCTGCGCCCACCATTATGGCGGCGACTTCAACGCAAAACACCCATCCTGGGGGTGTACGAATGAATGTGTGGGGAGCATCACTGGTCGACTTCATCGTTGCACACAACCTCGACCTGCTCAACAATGTGACAATCCCTACGTTTGAGGAACCATGTCCAATGGGAATTTGCCGGGCTTATATTGATCTTACGATGTGCCCCACCACCCCTGGCCTATACATGGTAAACTGGCCAGTGATCCAAGAGGCAAAAATGACTGGAACACAACGCGATAACATATGAGATGTAACACAGGTCGACAACACTCATACCACGGCATCGCCAGACAACCTTTCAGTGGCGGACAAGGGGAGCTGTCTGGGGGCATTCAACAATACCCTAGAGGAAGCCTTGGATGGCATGAATCTCACCCCAGAGATCTGCGTGCGCCGAAGATCTTGATAATATTGTGGCCTTAATCACTACAGCAATCACACAGGCATGTGACAAAAACATCCCATTAAAAGCACCCAACAGGAAATTTAACCCCATTTGGACAACCTGCCCTCACTGACACTAAAAAACGTATTTTACATCTCAAAAGACTAGTGTCTCGACTGTTTCGGAACCCAGACACCCCGGCATTCGAGGAATCTTTAGAAACATATCACACTGCCCGAGAAATCTACAAGCGTGACACTCAGGCCGCCTCCACCAACAGCTAAAAGGCATTCTTAAATGGTCACGGGGACCGTGATGTGTGGTCGCTCCACCGCAGGATAGTGGTAAGCAGGGGGACGCCAGTGGTCCCGACCACCCTCTGAGGCACTGATGGGACATACACTACTACCCTTGGGCAAAACGGCATTGAGTCTTCTTTCCCAATTCTACCCTAGAGAAACAGAGAATGAGGACGCCCATACCGACATACGACAGGAAAGTGAAGTTCACCACTCCAGACGACCACCCGTTCACCAAGGATGAAGTCTTAGAGGTCTTGTGTTGCATGGACCTTGAAAAGGCACCTAACCATAACGACTTCATGGCAGACATCTGCCAGAACTTCATGAAATCCCACCCTGCACTCATCACGGCTGTTCCAAAGGTGCTTGAACCTGGGACACTACCCAACAGCCTGGAAACAGGCGATTGTAGAACCACAAACCACAAAAAGAAGACTACTCCTCCATAACCTATTACCGCCCAATAGGACTTCTATGTGTGCTAGGAAAAGTCCTCAAACAGCTCATGATCATACGAATTACCTATGCCCTCCGAAGAAACAATGTCGCCTTTGCAATTTGGATTCAGGGCCCAACGATCCACGGTGGACGCCTTGAGGTCATTCTTGTCAAAGTGGAACACCTCAAGCGAGGAGGAAACCAGGTCATGGTTATATCGGTCGACATAAAGGCAGCATTTGACCACACTTGATGGCCAGCTTTAAGACATCGATTGCTCACCGGAAATTGCCCTGCAAACATTCTACACCTCATCGATTCCTATCACAAAGGCTGTGGTGTTTCCCTGGCAGGTGGCTGGAACCTGGATGAAGCTGGATATGCAACGGGGGAGCATCCAGGGCTCTTGTTGTGGGCCACTGTTTTGGAATGTAATGTTGGACAACCTGTTCGACATTCAACTTCCCTCATGGTGCCACATACAAGCCTTCGCCTACGACATTCTACTTATCATCTCTGGCCTAAATGTCGCCACGCTGACCCACCGATGCAACAGAGCGCTGGATGTGGTACTGGGGAAAACTTACTTTTGGAATAGACAAAACAAGATTAATGACATTTACGAGACCAGCTCGAGCAATCCAAGTCCTGATGAACGGTCATCCGATCCAACGAGCGGCCACCATGCAAGTTTTGGGGGTGATTATCGACGACGGACTCAGATTTACGTCTCACGCCAAACAGGTGCTCATCAAAGCTCAAACAACCTACAGAAATATTTCTTGGATCGTACAAATCTCCTGGGGTCATCTTCCTTGATTCCACGTTGCCCAGGAGGACACCTGCTACTGTGACTCAGAGATGCCACAGACCGCCCTACCCATCCTAAGGGACTGCGAGGCCCTAAGCATAGAGGGACAAAGAAGTGGCATCACGGAGGACAGCCACCGAGCCTCAGAACATTTATGTGACACCGCCTATTGGAAGTTTATGGAATCGGCCCTAAGAAAGCTCAAACAACTGAATTGCGACTAACAGTTCTGGCAAACCCTTCTGCTTCAGATGTTACGGATCAGTACCATGAGAAAGGAACACACTAATATTGCCTTCCCCCTCCCCGAACAAGGCATCTAATCGGTCAAGAGTGAGGCAAGCAACCTGTAGTGGGGCCATCCTCCCTTAATAAAAAAAACGATGCATGCATTACTGTCTCAGCGTGCACGGCTACACGTGTTACTAGCTCAACGGCTATACAATTCAGTAGTACATTGTGCCTATATGGTGCCCCCCCTGAGGGCATGAAGGAAAGGGGGCGCAGCCACCACATATTTTTCGAAGCCCTGCCTCTTTTTTCTTATTTTTCAATTCCAAGATGGCAGGCAGTTTTTTTCAAGGTTGTTGCACCCAGGGGACATACCAGAAGAGGGAGGGGCTTTTCTGTTAACCCTTTGTTACCTAGATGCCGATTAAGTTATTTTTACAGTGTTTTGACTTGATGATGACGTCATGTTATTTTCCAAGATGGCTGTTATTACAGAATAATAATGACATCAATTTATTAACTTTTAATTAAATGGTTACAATTTTACTAGTAAAAGGTTATGACGTCATCCAATCTGCAATGCCAGGTATATTATTTTATTTGTAAAAAAACCAGGCAAGAGCCAGTTTTGAACTTTAGACCATTGGCATGGGAAACAAGTATGTTACCTCAGAGCCATGTGCTAAAAGTGAAAAAAAAAATTGAAATGAAGACTTAGCGAATGAAGGTAGAGAGGTTTTTGATAAGAATGCTGACGGGACAAGTAGGTTTCAAAGGGAAATTCAAATCTAAAACACAAAAAATGTTATTAAACTGCGAAATACACATAAATTTGCCTGCTATTGGTCATTAAAGTGGTATTTTATACCAACAGCACCATCTATCATAGAATGCTTAAAATTGTAATGATTTTTTAAGTATTTGGAGGGAAATTCAAACTTAAAACCCCTCAAATGTTACAGCATAGCCCAAAAACAATGGGCCAATAAAAATTAAACATCAGTAAAGCGCTGTAATACCCCATAGGACCTATAGTACCATACTAGCTCCCACAATGATTAAACATGATGTACTTGGGTAAAACAAAACATTAGAATATTAAAATAATTTTGGGGATATAAGGACTGATTTTTCTCTTTTATAAATGTAACTTTTCTACTTTAAAGTGCGATTTTTGTCAATCTTTGAGAAATAATTTTAGTTCTGCATCAATTTATTGTTTTAATGCTAGCTAAGTAGAAACAAATGATGGGGTTTTGCATTAAGTGTGAATTTTTTGCACTAGAAATGCAGTTTTTTGTATTCACGGAGATATTTCTCTAAGACAAAAATAATTTTTTAAATAAAAGTGTAATATTTATGTTATAAACATAATATTTGGATTTATAATTGTGATTTTTCATTAAGTGTGTTTTGCTGCAGCTGAAATGCATTTTTTTGCATTCACCGTACTATTTCTCTAAGGCAAAAATTATTTTTACAATAAAAGTGTAATTTTTAAGTAACAAGCATAATAATTGGTTGTATAGCCCTCCAATTCACAGAAATTTTCTTAGTTAGAATACAAAAGAGAATTGCACTCATACATTAAATGTGATTTTTAAAATAAAAATATTTCTTGTTCAGTAATAAAGAGCTATTTTTAAATGTGAACTTTTGCATTAAGCGTGATTTGTGAATAAAAATAATTTTTGTGGTGTATAAGGACGGATTTTTCTGTTTTAGAAATGCAACTTTTCTGCATTAAAGTGCGATTTTTACCAATCTTTGAGAAATAATTTTAGTTCAACATCAATTTATTGTTTTAAAGCAAGTTAAGTAGAAACAAATGATTGGGCCTTTACATTAAGTGAGACTTTTGCATTAGAAATGCAGTTTTTTTGTATTCTCCGTGATATTTCTTTAATGAAAAAATAATTTTTTCTAATAAAGGTGCAATTTTCAAGTTAAAACGTAATATTTTCAGAAATGTTCTACAAATCACGCTTAATGCAAAAGTTCAAATCGAAAAATAGCTCATTATTACTGAACAAAAACTATTTTTATTTAAAAAATCAAACTTAATGTATACGTGCATTCAGTAATAATGAGCTATTTTTCGATTTGAACTTTTGCATTAAGCGTGATTTGTGAATGAAAATAATTTTTTGCGGGTATAAGGACGGATTTATCTGCTTTAGAAATGCAACTCTTCTGCATTAAATTGTGATTTTTCACAACTTTGAAATAAAATTTTATTAATGCTCAATATATTGATTTAAAGCATGCTAAGCAATCAAAAATGATCGGACTTTTTTATTAAGTGTGATTTTTCTGCAGTAGAAAAGCAGTTTTTGTATTCACCGTGATATTTCTCTAATGGTGGCGCCACACTTGGGATATTTGGCAATTACTTTGTCAATTGTCCCATGGCTGTATCGGGCGTTTGCCTATTTGGCCAACACTTGGCCCAACACTTGGCCCAATACTTGGCTTGTCCAAATCAGAATATCAGCAATTTTAAAGAGATAAGTGTGAAAAGTTTTAATAAAACTGTGTATGAAATTTGTAAACAATGTATATATTTAATATATTTAATGATTTTTAAATGGTTTTCCCTTAATAATAATACATAATCTTTATAAATTATGAATAAATGAATAGACAGGGGTCCTTCAATTTGACGTGTGTTGGATAATTATGGATATGGACAGTCATGTAATATGGATTAGTGTTTGATAACAGAATTCCACCAGGAGACAATAACATACTGTGCATTGAATGTTATATACCATTATTACTCAACATACACATCTATCCAGTTTGTTAAAACTAAAGTGAAGTTTAAATGTCAAATGTCAAAAAATATTATCCCATGGATCACTGGATAGGGGGTACCTACCAACGATCTAATTTATTGTACAAATATAAAAGTGACCAAAACCAAGCACCCTATTTCATATATTCCTGTATGTTTTGTTTTATTTATTTTTATATGTGGGGTACTATTCAAAACACAAGACACCCATACCTCGTTTTACAGCCTAGATACATTCCAGAAAAGTTGGCCGTAAAGCAGAAAAGAAGTTTAATGAATCAATTCTTTCAGCATTGTATATTGATATAAACCACTCAATAAAACAAAGGCAGCTGCGATTATTAATAAATCCGAATGCATTTTCATTGATTCAAAAACAGCTGATCAACTTTGCCAAATAATTGTCATTCCCATATTTGCAACCATGTACTTTGCAATTACACATGTGTGTAGCGGTGAGCTGGACATTTGGCAAGAACTTTGGCAACAGGAAAATATTTGCCTGTGGCCAAATATCCCATGTGTGGCGCCCTTAAAGCAAAAAATAGGTTTTTTCAATAAAAGTGTAATTGTTAAGATAAAAATGTAATATTTGGAAATAGAACGCTCCAAATCACAGAAATTTTCTTAGGCAAAATATAATAGAGATTTGCACTTAAACATTAAGTGGGATTTTTAAATAAAAATAATCTTTGTTTAGTAATAATGAACTATTTTTTAATTTGCTCTTTTGCTTTACCCCTGATTTTTGAATACAAATAATTTTTTAGGGGTGTAAGGACTGATTATTTTGTTTTAGGAATGCAACATTTCTGCAATAAAGTGCAATTTTTAACAATTTGAAAAATTATTTTATTAAAGCATACATTTTTTTGTTCTAAACTGCACTAAACAGTAACAAATGATTGTGTTTTTTCATTAAGTGTGATTTTTATGCAGTAGAAATACATTTTTTGTATTCACCGTACTATTTCTCTAAGGCAAAGATAATTTTTACAATTAAAAGTATAATTTTTAAGTAACGAACATAATATTTAGGGATAGAACCTTCCAAATCGCAGAAAATTTTTTAGGCAAAATATAAAATGGATTTGCACTTTAACACTAAGTGTGATTTTTAATTAAAAATAGTCTTTGTTTAGTCATAATGAGCTGTTTTTCGATTTGAACTATTGCATTAAGCGCGATTTGTAAATAAAAATAATTGTTGTGCCTTCTTATGCAAATTGAAAAAATGTAAAACAGAAACAAAGAATACATTAAAAAAAGTAAAAATGAATAAAAAGCTTTCAAACTTTAAAGAAAACTTGAAAAAATATGATTTTAAAATGTAAAATAGAAACAAAGAATACATTGAAAAACTAGCATGGGTTTCTACTTAACTAGCTTTAAAAAAATAAATTGATGTTGAACTAAAATTTTTTCTCAAAGAATGGTAAAAATCGCATTTTAATGCAGGAAAACAGCATTTCTAAAACAGAAAAATCCGTCCTTATACACCACAAAAATTATTTTTATTTACAAATCATGCTTAATGCAAAAGTTCACATCAAAAAATAGCTCATTATTACTGAAAAAAATATTTTTATTTAAAAAATCACACTATGTATAAGTGCAAATCTCTTTTGTATTTTGACTAAGAAAATTTCTGTGAATTGGAGGGCTATGCAACCAAGTATTAAGCTCAATACTTAAAAATTACACTTTTATTGTAAAAATAATTTTTCCCTTAGAGAAATAGTATGGTAAATGCAAAAAATTGCATTTCTGCTGCAGCAAAACACAATTCTGCAAACACAAAGCACAATTCTATATCCAAATATGTGACAAGGGTCACTATCATTGCATAATTGCTTGATTGCTCAATTACCATTTTGGCACTTAATGCGTTAAACTGTAAATATATGCGACAAGGGTCACCATCAGTGCATAATTGCTTAGTAATGCTGATTGTTGTTTGGGTAATGTGCATAGTTTTAGGGTATGAAGGGATCACCAGGTGGCGTGTGCAGGGGAAGAGAGGCGCATGCTATGGGTTGGCGGTGTGTAGAGATTTCACTCTAGATCTGGGGACCGATACTGTCGGGTGATATTTTCAGGCAGCATGACACACAGGAAAAAATACTTTTCCTAGGCTGCTTTGATAGAGGTGGACTGGCAACCAGGGATCCCATCATATGTCCATACAGGGTGGGCCAACCCACGTTTGGGGTGTGGTAAGATTGCGCAAGTTGAATTTGTTTGTGGACTTGGTATATTTTTGATGTGTTCGAATGACCCCCATTCATGCGAATGCATGCGTTAACTGAATTGTACATTTTAAAATGGTTTATTTATTGTAACATTGTTGCACATATATCATATTTAACTAGTTTTACGTTTATGGGTCATTGACCCCAAATTGTGTGATAAGCTACAAGAGCTGTGTAGATGCATGAGAATAAAGCAGATCACTCACATAACCATGGTTCTTACTCCATTTGGGGAATTGAGGCTGAGATGAGTGAAACCCAACCTCGCTCATATGTATTGTGCATGCAAAAGGCCCCTAAGTCTACTTGCGTCATGAGTGTGGAACTCGCATGACTTGTGCACATGTCATAAATATTATATTTTTAACATAAAAATTACACTTTTATTGAAAAAATTATTAATTTTTCCTTAGGGAAATATCACGGTGAATACAAAAAACTGCATTTCTAGAGCAACAGCCTCACTGAATGCAAACGCCCAATCATTTGTTTCTACTCAACTAGCTTTAAAACAATAAATTGATGTTGAACTAAAATTATTTCTCAAAGATTGGTAGAAATCGTACTTTAATGCAGAGAAGTTGCATTTCTAAAACAGAAAAATCCGTCCTTATACATCACAAAAATTATTTTTATTTACAAATCGTGCTTAATGCAAAAGTTCACATCAAAAAATAGCTCATTATTACTGGACAAAATATTTTTATTTAAAAAATCACATGTATGTTAATGTATAACTGCAAATATCTTTTATATTTGACTAAGAAAATTTCGGCGAATTGGAGGGCTATACAACCAAGTATTATACTCGTAACTTATAAATTACACTTTTATTGTAAAAATTATTTTTGCCTCAGAGAAATAGTACGGTAAATGCAAAAAATTGCATTTCTGCTGCAGCAAAACACACTTAATGAAAAAGCACATTTTTGCCTTAGTGATGTATCAGAGTGAATACAAAAAACTGCATTCCCAGTGCAAAAAATTCACACTTAATGCAAAAGCCCAATCATTTGTTTCTACTTAGCTAGCATTAAAACAATAAATTGATGCAGAACTAAGATTATTTCTCAAAGATTGGCAAAAATCTCACTTTAATGCAGAAAAGTTTCATTTCTAAAACAGAGAAATCTATCCTTATACCCCCAAAATTATTTTTATATTTTTGGTTTTTTTCCAGGTACATCCTGTATAATCATTGTGGGAGCCTGTATGGTACTATAGGTCCGATGTGGTTTTACAGCACTTTACTGATGTTTAATTTTTATTGGCCTATTGTTTTTGGGCTATGCATTAACATTTGAGGGGATTTAAGTTTGAATTTCCCTCCAAATACTTGAAAAACCATTACAATTTAGAGCATTCTACCATAGATGGCGCTGTTGGTATAAAACACCACTTTAATGACCTAAGGCAGATCAAATTTATATGTATTTCTGTTTTATAACATTTTTGGTGTTTCAGATTGTAATTTCCCTCCGAAACCTACTTAACCCTCCTGCTTTCATGTCATTTCCCCCCTTAATTCAAATTTTAATTTCCCTCCACAAACTACTTGTCCCTTCTACCTTCTTGTCATAAACCTCTCTACCTTCATTCACTTAGAGCCAGTCTTACTAACACTGGTCGAAATCTGTGGTTAAGTAATCTATAGTCAAAGTAACCACAGTTTGACCTCCCGGTCTAATTTTTTTGGGGTTTACCAACATAACTATGGTCAAATCTGGTGATGTGGTCACAAAACCAGAGTTTGACCTGGTGGACAGCGCTGCCAAATCCCATATTCCGACTTCATGCAATTTAGCAGCACTGTCCACCAGGTCAAACTCTGGTTTCGTGACCATCACCAGATTTGACCACAGTTATGTTGGTAAAACCCAAAAAGATGACCAGGAGGTCAAACTGTGGTTAGAGTTTGACTACAGGTTACTTGACCACAGATTTCGACCAGTGTTGGTAAGAGATAATGATTCTTATGGCCGGTCTTACCAACAGTGGTTAAATTTAACCTCTGGTCAATCAAACTGCAGTTGACCACAGTTTGACTTCCGTTTTCGTTTTACTTCCCCCCCCCCCATCCTCCCCCCGAGGTTAGGGGAAAAGAGGAGAGAAAAGTTTCCCATGCCAATGGTCTGCAGTTCAAAACTGGCTCGTGCCTGGATTTTTTTTACAAATAAAATAATTTACCTGGCATTGCAGATTGGATGACGTCATAACCCTTTACTAGTAAAATTGTAACCCTTTAATTAAAATTTAATAAAATGACGTAATCAGTATTCTGTAATAACAGTAATCTTGGAAAACAACAGGATATCATCATCAAGTTATAACACCGTAAAAATAACTTGATCAGCATCTAGGTATCAAAGGGTTAACAGAAAAATCCCTCCCCCTTCTGGTATGTCCCCAGGGGGCAATAACCTCAAAATAAACTGTCCGCCAACTTGGAATTGAAAAATAAGAAAAAAGGGGGCGGGGCTTCGAAAAATACGTGGTGGCTACGCCCCCTTCCCTTCATGCCCTCAGGAGGGCGCCTTATAGGCACTATGTACTACTCAGTTCAATGAATTGATTTTATAAATGGATTTCAATACAATACCAGGTGTTTACCAATATTAATTGCGAATCGCTATATGGGTGTGATTTTTACTGAAGCTAACCTTTTCAAGACCAACAGCATGTCCTGATATATATTAGTTTCTTATGCTAATTCGAATGGAATTTTATTATCCTCATTAAACAAATATTTTCATGAATGTACCAGATAGGACAGTGTTTTTCAGCACTTGGTAATTTCTTTGGGATGGTGTGTGTGTGTGTGTGTGTGAATTACTGGAATAACCCGCACCCATGCCCAAGGATCATTATTGATTGAACCTTATATGTATGACAATTTACATTAAATATGCATCACAAATTAAGAAATTGAGATGGAAATTAATAGCATGCATCAATGTCTTATCTAATGGACAAGGAAAAAAGTTGACGACACATCTTGTTTTAAAACATTAATGATATTAATGTGTGTAATAATGCTAATACTAAAGAGTAAAAAGTCTTAACAAAGAATTAAACATATTGTGTGAATATAATGAATTCCGCCATTAAATTTCAGGAATGATATCATTTTTTTTATAGAAAATTGGATCTAAACGACCCTGAGGTGCTCTACCTACAAGGGCTAGTTTTCTATTATCAAGATAAAATCGACGATGCCATCAAATACATGAAAAATGCTCTGATCAAACTTCCAGATCTACCAAAAGCTCAAAAATACAACCGAGTAAGAAAAGTAAAGTCATAGTCTTGTCAGTAGCGGACTGGTCGAAAACATTCGAATTGCTAGGATGCAAAGTGGGTCCAGTGCCGGATTAGCCATATAGCAGAAGTAGCAAATGCTACGTAAGGGCCCCATATTTCTAGACGCCCCGTTCCTAGAGGAAAGAATGTTTAGCTTGTAAAATTTCGTTTTAAATAATTTTTATTAGATCTAGCTTTTTTGAGCCAAACATAAATTTTCTGATAAATTTTATATTTTTATTTTTCTCATAAAAAACCTAGGGCCTATTGGTAACATTTGATGCAGGCCCCACGATGGCTTAATCCGGCATTGAGTGGGACAACCCTTACCTACTGTATAAGGCTGGCATTTACGTTTTCTAAGAAATTAATAAATTTTTTTTAAAACTCATAAGTGAAAAAGTTACAATTAACATTTTTGCGAAACAGATTTATCATAAAGTCAATTATTAAGCTATTAACAAGTTGTTAACATTTTTAACATTATTGTCTAGTGTTCAACGAGGCTTTTCACCAGGGCCCCGCTTGCCAATGGGCAAGATGCATGTCACTGGCCAGTCCGCCATTGATTCCTGTTAAATGTTACTGTGTAGAATAGTTGGTGCTGATTTTCAGGCAATTTTTTTAAGCAGAAAAAAATATAAATAGAACTCATTTACAAGTAGTTTATCCGAAAAGTAAAAAATACACTTAAAAAGAAATAACGTATATTTTCATAACGTTATTTTGCATAAGAAATTATACAAAAAGTATGTATTCAATTACATGTGATGTGAAGTAAATTTGGGCAACATAGTGATTAATATTTGTTATTCCTTTAAAAAAAATCATTTCAGAAAACGTTCTAAAAATTCATCCAATTATTGGAAATATTGAAGAATCCTGAAAACGATGGATAACTTTAAAGTTTTCCATGTTAGATAACAATTGTAATCAAACATTTCAAAACACAATAGTTTCAGAACATAGTTATGCTAACAGTATATATATACATAACCACACAGCCTACTGGTCAAATACTTAACTCAGAACAAAAAAAACTACACCCATACCTATCCTATTCAAGGAGTTTTGCGAGGGGTAGGGTAGCCTAACATAAAATATCAAATATAGCATGGGATGAAACTTAAAAGTGTATGCATTTTCTATAGATTCTTAAAGACCTTAATCAACGCACAACAGAAGGCAAAAACATGTTCAGTAAGAAAGATTATGTTGCAACAGTGGACATATTTACACATGCCTTGGAATTAACGGAAATCAGTGATCTGACAAAAGCCCGTCTGCTAACCAACAGAGCAGTAGCACACCATAATGTAAGTACTCAAAAATTAACTATTTTTCTGTGTATCATACTATATTTATAATATAATTAATATACAGTATCCAAAATTGTTGATATTTTTTTCACTCGGTTGTTATGCCCGATGAATACCCGAAACTTCTCTCCACACGAAAAAGTCAGGCAGATATTTCGAAACTTATTTTATTTAAAGAAACAATGATGCGCACAAAAACTCGCCTGTCGACTCGCAGGACTTATGCACCGAAAACACAACGAAAAATACACGAAAAACATTCCAGCCCGAGCTACGTATACATAATAACTTGGAGAGTGACCTAACCCGGAAAACCCCAGCACCGGACTGCCCTCTCACCTGACATGAGCTCCCCAGCAAACCTTGTATTGGCCTTGCTGGCGAGCCCGGGGCAAAAGAGAGGGCGTGTTTTACATACCACGCATTGCTCGCCCACATCCATTGCATACCACTGTGACCGGGTCCCTCCCAGGGCAATTCCTTTTGGACCCAACCTTGGGTTCATCACATCCCCTTAAAATGTGTCAACTCCTAGGGACATTTCAGATAACCTACAAATTAACAACATCCCCCTAAAAATAAATTTATAAACCCCTTTTAAAGCTCTTAACCAAAAAAAAATTTCCAATGAACCCTACTTTCCGGTCCAAGGTTAGTCGCTCCCGGATTAGGCCCGAGCCACAACAGCCAATTGGTCCTGAGACAAACTTTTCCTTAACCGCAATCTTGTGCGCTCTTAACACTGCCGTGCCACAACCTCTCTCCCCTCCGGGCAAACAAATCCCTCAGGAATCACATCCATTTCGGTGGGAAGTTCCACAATGTGAGCGCCCGTCGGCCTACGGTTCACTCCTTGAAAATGCCTGGGAAAATCATGAAAATCCGCAGCCGTTGTCTCCCCCGCCAATTCCCAATCCCAGTCTTTACTACCAGCCGGTCGGGAATTACGATTGTTTGGCCGCCACCTCGGCCCATATAACCATGTGCGCCTAATGCCCATACGCTGACTAGGGCGACGACACGGCCGCTGTCCCCGCTGATATTGCTGAGGAGCCAGTTCGTCCACATCTGCGTTCCAGCCACCGTCGGCATTTCTGACTACACGGTCTGACACCTCTGGTTGCAGCGCTTGCCCTCTAATGTTACCATGGCTTTTGCTCCATTTCAGAGCTTGACTATCGAGGACCTAGCGCACATGGCTGACCAGGTATTCGACACCACCAAATCCATGCCCAATGCCGTCCACCAAATCTCGCCACCCAACTCAGTTTGGGGCAACACGCCACAGGCACCGTCTCAGCTGGACATGGCTGTCTGCATGCTAACTCCTCAGTTGGCAGCCATGGACAGCAGGATGTCACGAATGGAGGACAATTCCAACTATTTTACTGGAGATAACCACTGCAGCAGATCGTGCCCTCCACTCCAGTTCACGCCCTCGATACCAGTCTCCGCCGCCAAGGTCCTCGATATATTGATACCACACCAATTTCGGGATCCTCGCAAAGCGATGCCACCCCCTTGCACCTTCCAGACCCAGGGAAACTAGCTGGCCAGCCACAGGAGTTAGACGGCTGTGGCCCGGGCCCTTCCTGTCGCCTATTAGTCTCAAACCGTACAATAAGTTTGTGCTTTCTGGTGGACACAGGTGCGGACGTCTCCGTCATCCCACCCTCTCCTTTACAACACAGATCCTAAGGCCCCCTCGTCCTGTGTGCAGCCAACGGCACCTCCATTGCGACTTTTTCGAGTTCTCCCGCACTTTGGATTTGGGGTTTAACCATAAGTTCCGCTGGAATTTCCTACTTGCGGACGTTGATAAGCCCATTCTCGGTGCTGACTTTCTGAACAACTTCGTGCTACTCGTAGACATTCACGCTCGATTTGTTAAAGATCGCGGGTCGCAACGAGCAATCTTGGGATCACTATGCACAAGCTCCTTGCTTGGCCTGCGGGTGATTCGCGCCCCTTTATGGAAGGATTCTCTACTTTTAAAGTTCCCTGCATTAACAGAACCGCAATCTTCCTGCACTGTCAAACACCCTGCCTAACACATTATCCAGACCTCTATCCACCCGGTCTTCGCCAAGGCGCGCCGCCTGCCTGCGGACCGACTAGCAATCAATAAGGCCAAATTCCAGGTCATACTCGACCAGGGGATATGCCGCCCATCTGAGAGCACTTGGGCCAGCCCACTCCACATGGCCCCTAAAAAGACCGGAGAATGGCGCCCTTGCGGTGATTACAGACGGCTCAATGCTGCCATGGTGCCTGACCGGTACCCCGTCCCACACAACCAAGATTGCGCTCAACGACTGGCCGGTGTACAGTGTTTTCTACCAGACTTAGTTAAAGCATTTCACCAGTTTCCCGTTACTCCAGAGAATGTTTGTAAGACAGCCGTAACCACTCCGTTCGGGTTGTTCGAGTTTCCTAGGATGCCATTCGGTCTCCGCAATGCTGCACAGACATTTCAGCGGTTTATTGACAACATCCTGCTTGGACCTTGAGTGTTGTTAAACATATATCGACGATATCCTTGCCACATCCCATATCGATGAAGAACACCTGCCTCACTTGAGATCAGTTTTTTAACGTCTCAGTGATCACGGGGTCCTCGTCAACCCGGACAAGTGCGAGTTTGGAAAACCCACAGTGGCTTTCTTAGAGTACACAATCAATGCAGACGGCCTCGCCCCTCTCATCTCAAAAGTGTCTGCAATCAATGATTTCCCGCAACCCACCACCGTTAACTAACTTTGTCAGTTTCTGGGGATGATAAATTTGTATAGGCATTTTTTACCGCATGCTGCTCACGTGCAGGCTCACCTCACTGCATTGTTGCCTACGGTGGTCAAGAAAAATGGCAGCACTCCCTTAGAGTGGACACCGACCTTTCAAGCTGCACTCTGCCAGTGCAATCAACAGTTTTGTGATGCGACAACCCTCGCACACCATTCGCCAGATGCTCCGCTAGCGCTCATGGTCGATGCATCCGATTTGCTCCAGATTTGTCAATGGTCGTTACCAGCCGCTGGCATTTTATTTAAAGAAATTTGATGAAACAGCAACGATACAGTACGTATGACAGGGAGCTTTAGGCAGCCTATTCTGCAGTAAAATATGTTCGTCATATGCTCGAGGCACGTGATTTTACTCTCTTCACTGATCATAAGCCAATGACGTTTGCACTGAACAAGGTCAGTGAAACATCCTCACCAGGCCAGGCTCGCCTATTGGAGTTCCTTTCCCAATTTTCCCAATTTCCCAATTTGGTACCGAGAATCTCGTTGCTGACACTATCCCGCATTGCGGCAACTGCCATCGACTTTGGCATTATCTCCGCTGCACAGGACCACGACCCTGAGCTTGATTCCTGGCTCCCCCGCGCTGATACTGGCCTTTTAACTGTGACGTGTCGCCTTACCTGCTCCTGCCAGTTGCACCCTTATTTGCGACAAATTAACTAACCAACCTCGCCCTTAGGTGACCTTTTCGTCGGCAGGAAATTGAGGCACTCCACAACCTTTTCCATCCTGGTTGTCGTGCTTCTGTTTAACTCATCTCGGCGCATTTTATTTAGCCATCAATCCACAAAGATTGCAGTGCATATGTGCGCACCTGCCTACCCTGTCAACGCTCCAAGGTCTTGTGACATACTTGCAGTGCGGTTGGTACCCTTCTGCCGCCTAATGCCCAGCTCGAGCATATTCACAATGACCTGGTTGGACCCCTTCCACCGTGCAAAGGCCAGGTATACAGTATTGGCCAAAACATTTGCAACTCGGTGATACGAATGTTAAAGTTGAGAAAAAAATATTTATGTGACTTA
>JAQGAE010001849.1:0-20471 GCA_034696685.1 Julus scandinavius | reverse complement strand
CTGTACAATTTTGATATTTACATATATTTACAAAATGGCGGCTGAAACAAACCCGGAGGGAAAACTTTTTTGCATATGTTTGTAAAAACGTGTAAATACGTACAATGTACGTCTTGGTGGAGACCCGGCTTAACGCTTAGTGCACTGCATGTTTCATGAAACTGAAGCATTGTTTCAGAAAACTAAGTTGTTGAAACTTTGTTTCAGTATCATATTTCTGTATTGATGTTTGTCCACATCAAAAAATCAAGAAACTGTTTGCTAGTCAAGGAGCTATAGTAAGCGTGCCTTGATCTTTACCGCCTCTTTGAGCGATCACCTAAATGTTTCATGAAACACTTTTTTTTTGGCCAAAAGTTTCATGAAACTTGGTTGCAAAACGGTGGTGGGCATCCATATATCACAAACATGTTTCAGTTTCATGAAACATGCAGTGTGTACTAGCCATACAAGTTCAATAACCATTTCTGCTTATTATTTGAATTAAGGATGTCCTTTAATCTGGAATGGAAAACCCCTCTTTAACTAAACGTTACTTTATTTTTTATAATCGTAAGGTGACGCCACAAGCCATTCAGAATTTCAGAATCCCTAAAACCCATTTTTTTAACCTGAACATCACTTGGTGAAAGCTGGAATTAGTTTGTGCAAATCAGCGCTTTATAAGCTAAAAATTCCGACCACGTATGCCATCTCACTTCTATAAAATAGCTGTAAAACGAAATGATGACACATTCCACCCGTTTTATGCTAGTTTTCATTTATTTACTTTTTTTTCTGGCAGCGTTTAAAATGGTAATCACCAGACTCGTGCTGCTCTTGGTGACAGCTATTTCCACTCTGGGTGGCATCGACTTGAACTAGTTACCATTGACCATCCACCTAATTTATGCTGCTTATATTCTCAAGCTCTATTGAGCTTGAATATAAAGCCAGGCTTTGATATTAGATTATGAAACTGAATCGCAAGCTTAAGCTCATCATGAAGCCGGTGTGCAGTGTCTAATATCTGCATGGGTCACCCGACATATAATCAAATCCATTCACCTGTGATTGCTATTCAGAATTTTTGAAATTAGATGTCGTCTTATGGTGATTACATGTTCTTTGAGGCAAATCTATATACTAAATTGTATTATGTATTTCATGGATTATTGCTGAAGGTATAAACCAACGTGATTGAACGAGGAATGGACGTTATGCAGAGTGACGTCACGTGACTCTTTAATTCATCTTATTAATGGAGGGAGAAAAAATTGTCTATATGAAGATAATAGATTAAAGTCACGTGATGTCGAATTTGCATCTTTGTTTATGTCGTCTTCATGTCTAAGAGTTTGAACTTTCTGGGGGAGATGTGCTTTTTGGCATCATATTCATTTCAACAATGGGTAATCAATCCCACCCTTTTGTAACCTAGAATGAGTTTTGATCTCAAATGGTCAATATAATCGTGAGAAATAAGTACATGTTATTTTCTTTTATTTTTGAGGGTAAAGCAAGAAATTCTTATAGTTTTTTTAGGGGTTCGCTGCAAGATCACAATTTCACATACTTGTCTAATGCCACGTTATTTTGTATATCTAATGAAACAAAATCCAAACCCATTGATAACATGCTGAGAATGCATGCTGCTCTTTAGAAAATGCTAAAAAAATTGTTTAGTTGTTTGATTGAATTACAACTTATTGATTCCTTGTTGTACAGGCATGTGTAAGACTAAACACGCCTGCTCAAGACATCAAGAGTAATCGACGTTTGTAAAACCTGTCCAGAGTAGTGTTGGAAGATCCTTCTGACACCGTTTTTATATGTAAAGTTTATAGTAATATGTATTGTCATTTACAAGAATATATTGAATGAAAGTTTCGTGTTTTGGATCCAACACATGCATGATTTCAGAAATGAAAGATGTGCAAAATATGTTTTATATCTACGCAATGGACTCGTACTAAGCAATGCATAATTATTACGAACTTTGATGTTAAAATGTTTGACTGTTAAGTCACAAGGAGTATATGTATGCTAACAAGAAAAGTGGAGAATTTAAAAATTTCCAAAAACATCAGTTCCCAGAGGAGAAAAATGAAATAACCAAAGGCAATTTCTTTTTCCAATTTGTATTTGTTAGACATGGGGAAAATGTGTGCATTTTTGCAATGTGCGCATCGAAATATTGTATAAATCTGATGGCAGTTAAATTTTGGATTCCAACAATAGAAATGTCGCCAAGACAGATAGCCAAGCTTAGTATTTGCCACCGATGAGCACACGTTTTTTCGGCATTTTTTCATCGCTTCTTCAAAATGGGCGATGGAAATCATGTCCATTACTCTTGCTAAAGCGGGCGATGAGTTTTTTCTGCAAAGATGGGCAACGCAATAACTTATACGCTAGCTAAATGTAATATCGGCCTACTTTGTAGGTGCATGCATAAAGCATTGCCTATGTGGCGAAATACATCTTTGTCCTAATTTATCTTCTCTGGATTCGCGTCTTATATTTCATAATTTGGAGATTACTTTGCTAAAGCAAAAGAGCCCTAGTTAAAACAGGGGCGATATTGTCTACTTGAACCGCCTAATTTTGTGGGGAAACAATTGCCATTGTCGTGCCTTCGGAAAATGTTGGGAGAATTGGGTCTAAAATTATCTTTATTAATCGGAAAATATTGGAATATAACCTATGACGGAATTCTAGCTTTTAAAGCGTGGTCATTAAAATGGCGAAAATTGCATATTGTTAACGTCAAACTCACTGCAAATGGGTTCTTTTTAAAAAAAAAAAAAAATGCTAGACTTCTGCCTTTCGTGTTTTACTTGATTGGATTTCGCAGGCACGTGTTTCTTGTGGATGGCGTTGCAATATTCGCTCACTTTGCTGAACATCTGCTGAACCTGGGCCCACTCTGTGACGTGCCCTGAATTGCTGAGTGCTACATACTACATATTTATTTGAATCAAACCCCTTTTTCAGCCGCCTACATGGCCAAAGATGTAAATTTATGACTGAATATATTCAGAGTTAGGACCACGTAGGTCGGTATATACCACTTTATCCGTGCTAAAAATAAGGGTTTCAAATAACGAAATTCTCAATCTCTAAGGTAGTTTTGGCATTTAATACCCGAATATGTCAGGCATTTTGATGGAGGAATTGCAAATGGTCAGGGCATGTTAAAGCAAAGAGCATGTTCATTTCAAAATTGCCACGTAGAGATATTTCACTAGGCACCATGAAGCTGATAAACCGATTTTAACAAAGTGCTACAATTCAAATTTAAACATGACTGTATATAGTATATGTCACACTAAACACGAGTAGTATAGGAGAAGTCATTTCTGGCTCACTTCCGGTGAAGTTCTAGTAAAAGATGTTTAATTTAATGCTCCAGAAATGTTTTTGTACTTACGAAATGCCAGAATTTTCTGTCATAAATAGTTAATTTCACATGACTGTTTACTAGCAGAATCCACAGAAAAAATTACTAGAGATTGTATTAAGAAAGCATTGGGAATTCAAGCAGCAAAAGCAACTATTACCCAGCTGTCTATGAGCCAGAAATGACTTCTCTTATACTACTAACACGCCTGATGACATCCCATCAGAAATCATACCTGTAAAACATTGCTTATAGGAATGAACAAGATAATGGGAATATTTGTTGCTGTTACACATTTCTTTATGAATTTAATGTCGGAATTACCTTTTCAATTCAATAAAGTCTCACTTGTTTTTTTTGGAATCGCTATTATTTTTTCTTGCACACGAACTATCGCTAATGCACTGACAGTAAATAAACACGCATATGATGTCCATAAACTTGTTTCAGTGCTGCAAACATAAACATATTCTACAAGTATGTTAATATTTCCAATACTAGTATGTAGTGAGATTTTAAAAGTACATCCTGGGAAGCCATTTTGATTTCAGGATGCATGCACTGTGCTGCCAGATAGACAAGCAGTAACTTGGCGATGAAATACAAGTATATGGCAAACAACAAAAATGGCCAATGGGATAAAATATGCATATATAACACTTATCTGGCCACGAGAGAATGTTTTCATTATTACCAGAAATGCCAGAAAGCAACTAATGGCTGATTTTCGTATAATGTTAAATTGAAATGTGCTTCCTCGCGCGCTGTCCTATTTAAATGTAAATTGGGATGAGGTACAAAAAGCGCTCTCACTAGAGACCGCAACCAGAGTTGCATTTATATGAGTTACACGTTTTATTTATAGTCGTTCATGTCCAAATTACAGACTTAGTTGCACGGCTTTTGTAAAAGTCGAGTAGCTGCTACCTTGTATACAAGTGCCATCTAAGAATCGTTCTTGATGCGCACTTTCTAATTTGTTGTCCCCACGGTACCAAGCCATCCCTCGGCCATGCTGCTTTCATGAAATAGTAAAGAGCCATGCCGGCTAAAGCTGTTCTTGCCATTAATGCAGTAATCACTCGAGTGGATAAAACTCCAGGCAAAGATTCAGATTGACTATCTTTGCAAAAATCATTAGTTCCTGTTTATGAGACGAGTTGGCTCCATCTGTTTTACGTAAGATAACAATGTATCAATGGCTGATGCAAGATGTCAATAACAAGGATAATTCTTTAATTTTTCAAGGACCCCTTCCACTACCGATTACCTCAATATTTTTCAAAATAGTCTTGACAAATTTTCTAGAAAATTTTAAAAAGAATAGTTTTTAAAATATTTTTATAGAGGATTTTACCCATTAACGAAGATTTCCCGACACTGGCATGACATTCAAATACAATTTTCAAACATATTTCCCGACTTTTCTGATTTTAATGGCTGCTGGATACAGATAAGTATCCATGAAAGTATCCTTCAAAGTCGTGAAATGTGCTTGGATTTTTATCACCGTGGAAAAGTTTTAAATTAGTATTAACACTAAGTTTATGCCTGAATATATATCGAGAAATTTCCGTTTATTTGGAAAAATTCTTTATAAAAAAAACCCAAAAATATTGTGAAAATTTGGAAAAATATTCTGATACCGGTCGTGGAAGGCATCCTTGAAATGCTTGAATTTTTCTAGCAAATTTGCCATGGGCCAACAACTGATATTTTTCAGTAATCCAGGCACTTTTCAGCCAAATTTTCTGCAGTTTTGCAGTTCTTTGGTGTTTTGGAGCATATGATGCATACGTTAAATATACTTTTCCTGAATATATATATGACTAGTGAAACGCTGATTACATTGGTCGATTTCTTCTGAAAAAATTTCCGAATGTATTTTCTTATCAGGAAGAGTGTCATTTGTAGATTTGAGCTATAGGATGCTCTAATGTTTCGCTTTTTGTTGATCGATCTGATCTAAGTTGGCTTCATTTTCAAACGTTTTTGGAGCTAACATACCAAACACAAGTACTGAATCAATGTTCACGATAAAGCATTTTTTTTTTATTTCTCTTTTATCTAATTGCATTTCTGTAAATGCGTTCGAGATGCGCACCCGGCCATGTCAAGAGAGAGGCTTCAACAATGCCGCATTGCTCCACTTCAGACATTTGTTGGCAGTAGAAGCAAACGAGCAATCTGTTGCATGTTTTCGTGTTATGAGGTTTCCATCGCTATGATAATAGAAAAATGTCTAGACTGCAGACCCACATTTGGTATAATCGATGCTCGTCACCACCTCTTTGCCACGAACAGCGCCCTCTCATGGACATTTCTTCAAATCGTTTTCATTAGAGGTTAAGTGAGCCAAACACTAAGGTGCTTAACCTTTCCTGATAAGGAATTTCAATTTACACTCGGAATAATAAGGCCAGATTGGGAAATGGATGTGCAATGCGGGCAAGCAGTGCATGAATGGAGAGAGTAACATGGCGTGAAATACAAGAATGGTCCGAAAATAAACCTTACCTTCAAAATTGGACGCACTTTATAGGAGGAAAATTGTTCTTCTATAGGACATGCCACCATTACCTCGTGCTCTGCATGCATTTCCAATCTAATCATTACTTGACACGAGGTCATTTAATTCTGGTAACATTCCATGGCTGTTGAAACAATATGGTATTTCCCCAAGTTGAAAAATAATGCATTTACTAAAATATATATATATATATATATGTGCAATGCATAAGCTTTCTGTGTATTTTGTAATGCGTTATTAAATAAAGAATGTTACATATTTTTACAAATATGTTGCTTGATCTGCACCTCTTATTTCAAATTTCCCTCAGTATATACCTATATAATACATAACCAATGCTTAATATCCTCTGAACAACGAGAATGTTTTGCCATATTAAATATTGATCATGTACAATGTGTCCTCCCTGTATCTGGTTCTTTTAATATTTAGCAATTTTTAAAATATCTTCAATAATGTACACAACATTAATGTTGTGGTCACTTCCGCAATGGTAACTATGCGGTAACTCGTAATTTACCTACGTGCTTCATTGTATGACGTTGCATGATTATGTTATAAAATCCGGTTAACATAGCCTCATCAAAATACAAATGGCTTCCTATTTTGAATTTTTAAAAATTCATGTCTAATGAGCAGTTTACAATTTTACCGTTTTATTCGTAAATAACTGTATATTCAAGTTTGAGCTCTCATAACATTGTATCCAAAATTAAAATTGGATGAATGTGGCATGTAGCGTATTAAGCATTATTAATACATGGTGTATTTCAAATAAACTTCCTAATAATCCTAGTTTAAGCTTCTCTTGTTATCCACCGATAATCCTGTTAATATGTTATGCATTGAAAGCAAAATACCATAGTTACTTATATCTGAATACCTGCAGTAATAGATGTTGGCAACATGTTGCATTTTAATACAGTGTTAGTACATATTTCCTGATTGAGATATTTGACAGATACATAGTGTACAGCAGGATTAATTAAACTATATATTCTTATGTTTGTAATACTACCTTAACTACATACTGTTCACATCATTTGAAAATTAATTCATTGCCGAAAGCAATATTTATAAATGAATTTATAATGAACAAAAACTGTTGTTTAATGAGAATATTTCTTTAGGCCTAAGTTGTATAAAAATGCACGAAATGCATTTATTTTTCGATTACAAATGTGATCCGTGTCGAAACATTGTATCAACCATGGCTCCCAGTATTACAGTCTTGTCAGATCTTAGCTATAATGCCACTATACCAGTTGCTTTTTCAAAAAGTATAAATAACGTGGTGGCTGCATGCATAAATACACGAAAAGCCTACAGGAATGCAATTACATTTACACAACGCATACAAGAAGGTGAGATATATATCGAGTTGGAAATATTAACTTAAAAAAGCAACCGAGTAACACTAGGAGTTACCGCAATGCACAAGTTTATTATAATATCTTGACGGCAGATAAGTTATGGGGGAATATGGTTGTTTCGCTGTTTTCCTATGTGCCTTACAAGTAGAAGAAAAGGAAAAAAATGCATATGTAAATGAGATTGCACAATTCATGTGTTCGAGCGCCGTAGCATACAGATAAAGCGTTCGGATGCACGTTACCATGGCAATTGTTGTCTCTGCCACACTGTCGTAGTATTTTCACTAACTTAAGTATGAAGATGCAAGTCCTTTCCTTTGCTTTTTAAAAGTGTATTTAAGTAACCACGGGGATTCCTTTGGAATAACTTAAGTTTTATACTACGATCTTATAGAAACGATTTTTTTTCGGAAAATTTTGGACTGTACGTCCTGTAATGATTATATCGAATCTTTTAACGTAAAACAACATAAGTGTGTGATTTCGGCAAATTGATCATATTCGTCTAACTGGACTCACTTTTAAGTGCTAATAAAATAACCGATTCTTTATATTTACTATTATATTGTGTGGTATACTTTAAAATACAGACCTGCTGTAACAAGATGTATTATTATAAACCTTATAATCGATATTCATGCAAAATGAATATTTTCCTGTTATCTTTGAAAAAATAAATATAAAGGAAATTAATCATTTGAAATGGATAATATTAAGCAATTATAGCAATATCACGGAATTGGTTTTTTATACAATTTACCCATATGTCATGGCAGTCTATTAGATAAAGCGCTATACAGGGTGTTTCATTTATCATGATCTGTCCAATATATATTTTTAAAATAAATATTAAATGTTAAAAGTTATCAGAATATAAGAAGAATATTATCAAATTGATTTTCAAATTATGCAGGAATTAAGGGGATAGTATTTTTCACTGACACTGAAGAGTTTTCATTGAAAGGAATTTCACTGAACGGTAAAAGTTAGGTAACGGAGACATATGTAACTGGTGTGTATAAGTTAGTTTTTAAGGTACATTTACACAAATTTGTTATGTTCAGCGAAAGGCAATAAAACCGATTAGGTACTCGATACCCGACATTGGATTCCCAAGTTGCCTTTTCCGGAAATAGTGATTTAAGGGGATATGAATGTGCGCAAGCGCGAGGAGCTTGTCATTTAAGTTTCCGGCTTAATTCAAACATACTTATATCACTTAAGATATCAATCCTGTAACAGTTCATGGAATTATTTTATAAAAAGTATAAGTTCGTCTGTTTTATTAGTTGTTAAGATGAAGAGAAAACCAACTTTACGTTGTATTTCAAACATCGTTTGTAAATTTGTCATTACATGACCGTTCGCTAAATTAGACAATTAAGTAAACACTACAATGTATGTAAAATACGAAATTCGTTTACGTTGTTATTATCCTCCCTATAATTTCTCTTCACATTTCAAATAGGTTGTCTCCGTCATTTCCAATATAAACATTCATCGCATATTCTCCGAAAACATTCATCTGCAAATAAACAACAAAAAAAATGGTTTAATTAGCTTGGCTTTGGAACTTTATAATTAAAAATTGTTTTCATGGCAACGCTACCGGCTGCAGATTTGCTTCAAGAAATATGCCCTTTATATACGAAATGAATTACGAGCGTATGCATAGGCTTACGCATATTTCTTTTCTGATTTGTTATCAACTTCCGGCAGCCTGTTCACGCTGGCGAAAAAGCATTTCTTATTAAATGCTTAAGTTAAATGTTGTTTACAAATTGTGTGCGTTTTTATTAAACAAACACACGAATGCGCTAATGTTTTATGCTCCTAAGTTTGGCGAGTTTTTGTTCAGGCTGAATTTAGTCGATAAAAAACATTTTCCTTAATTCCTTTAGAAGTGCGCCGAGATTAATCAAATGGATGCTAGCAGCTACATGTGACATCACACTATTGTAGTAATTAGAACAGCAATAGGCGGTGTCGTATGCAATGATTATCAGACCAGAAGAACTCTATTACAATCATCTGTTAAACCAAGCATTCTGAAATCCACATTCTTCCAAGTTTTTTAAAATCCACCTATAATTCTAAGCTTTCCAAAATCCAAACTTTACAAAATTCGCATTATGTAGTTTCAAGTGTTCTAAAATCAAAATACTTCCAAGCTTTATAAAATCCACATGTTGCATTTACAATCTTTCCAAAATCCATATGCCATACTTCCAACCTTTCAAAAATCCAATTGCTATACTAACAAGCTCTCTAAAATTCACATGTATTGCATTTCCACTCTTTCTAAAACTCACATGTATTGCATTTCTAATCTTTCCAAAATCCACATGTTGTACTTTGAAGATTTCCAAAATCAATATGCTGTACTTCAAAGCTTTCTAAAATCCACATACCGCATGCCAAGCTTTCTAAAATTCACATGTATTGCATTTCCAAGATTTCCAAAATCCACATGGTGTACGTCCAAGATTTCCAAAATCAATATTCTGTACTTCAAATCTTTCTAAAATCCACATCCTGCCAATCTTTCTAAAATTCACATGTTACACTTACAATCTTTCCAAAGTCCACATGTTTTATGTACTCCCAAGTTTTCTAAAAATCCACATCCTGCCAAGCTTTCTAAAATTCACAAGTATTGCATTTCCAATCTTTCCAAATTCCAAAGGCTGTATTTCCACACTTTGCTAAAATCTACATACTTCCAAGATTTCTAAAGTTTACCTATCGTACTTTAAAAGCTTTCTTAAATCCTCATATTTCCAAGTTTTCCACAAAAAAAAACAAAAAAAAAACTGATTATCTTTAGCTTAATGTCAGCCTTGTAGCATGACATTGCTTATTTCTCATATTCTTCTCCATGGCACCCCCTCTTTAACATGAATGAGCCTTTGACATTACATTTATAACACGATCGCGTTCTTAACTTCTTTTATTACAAAGAACGGTCATTATTTGTTGAAAACATTAATTTACATGTTTTCATATTCGTACTATACAAGTATGTTAATTACAAAGCTTAGATTAATATTAACTGTTTATTTGAATTTTTAAACAATGCCTGGATAATATTTGATAATTTACAGGTTATGCTTGGTTGCTTAAATATAGCAAAGATGGCGGACAGACCGTGGCCGTTATACTTAATCTGGTTTCCTTTTATAGGTCCTTCGGTACTTAAAACTTAGTTGGATGGTACCAATGTCTCCCTAATCTATAATGTATTTCCTAACAATTTCTGGATATATGTGTATGTGCAGGAACCCTGTACCTTATAGCTATGCCACATAATTTCCGGTCTTCCCAAGATGTCGGCAAATATCACGCGCGATTGCACCCCTCGCTTATGCACTCGGTTAAGTTTTATATTAAACCATGGTTATTAAAATTGTACACCAATATATAACGTAATAAGACACAAATGAAAATTTCCTAGCGCAAATTTTCAACGTCTGCATGCCTCACAATTCAGAAATAATAATGCGCCTAGAGGCCGATTTTCACGCGAAACATATACATGGACATGGAGAGACATTTTTTTTTAGTAAGACGGAAAAAAAAAATGAAAAAGAAACAGGACAAAAATTGACACTAAAATAATTGAAGAAAAGCCGGCGTGTCGTTCTTGCCTTTTTTTGATAAATGACCAGTTCATATGTCAGTTGTATATGCCTTCAGGATGGAAGCCCTATACCGACATGTTCCCATCTGTTGTACCTTTTGAACCGTTGTGTCTGCCACACATCTATTGCTATCGATTATGGACAGATCATACATTATGCCATGCACACTTGCACGGAACTGAAATCAACAATAGGGACATTTTATTTGAATTCTTTGTCTTCTTTATCGACATTTGCGGTTGTTGAACATTCCTCGGTGTCTCGAGTTGTTGCGAGATGGAAGGTTCCTATACGTTGTGAAACCATGCACTATTCTTTAAGTCCTATAGCCTCTAAAAGTCATATCAGCATATGGAAAATGGTCCTGTTTGACAAGATTGACCAATGGCATGAAGCGATGCTGCGTTTGTCATTCCGTTTACCCATCAAATCTTTTGACTGCTGCAGTAAAATGTTTCGCTGTTAAAGTACTAATATTTGAGAGCGCCATGTTTGGGAGGCCATATCCCTAAACATGTTGTACACATTTGGAAATCTAGAACTAAAGTACACATACGCCATCTAGCGACCAATGCACACACTTCAAATTAAACACTCATATTTACAAACTTTGGGATAGATGACTGCTGTACGTATTTCCACGAAGCTTTTATCTGTAATGAACATCATGACATAATACTCTGTATAATGACAACTTTTGCATCTGGTCAGACATGAAATCTACTATACATATTCCAGGTTTTTTTATCGTCTGAAGGCCTTAGCGTCTCCCAACGGTTTCAGCCGTTGAGTGTAAACCGTCCCATTGACAACAATGCCCCTCGGTATACCGGACGGCGTTTCACCACAACACTCGACGTCTGAACCGACCATATGACATATTACTTTTCCATACAGATATTTTTATGAACTGACAATATTTTTTCAAAAATCTATGAATTCCATGAATGGTCCATTGGAACCTCCTTTTGGAACAAAACTTTAAAAAACTGGCAATAACCTGAATCTGTTCTGCATATACTCATTTCAAATCGAGGAAATCCTTTTTCACACATTTGTAAAATCTATCTCAAGGATTATTTATGAAAATGTGGAATATTGCGAGTATAAGCTATTATGGGGCTATACATGGATTTCTTAATGGCACTTTCAGGACGTGGGTTATCGAGGTTTGGGATTAATATAGTACATGTACTTCAGGGTGGGAAATACTCAGATCAGTTCAGTGGCTGTCGTATTAGGCCATTGTTACCGGGGGGTTTTTTTCCCCCGAGTTGGGCAGTAAAATCATAAAACGTAATTAATGCTATTGCGTGTTGAAAGGGGCTCTTGAATGGTGGCATTGCCCCCAAGGTCCGTTTTCGACGAATGCCACATGGGGCGCTGCCAGGCGCAACGTCCGGGTGACACGCAAATAATAAAAAAAGCCTAATTATACCAACTTGACCCCGAGAATGTCACAACTTCCTATCCCTGTCGGAAATGCAAAGGGCGGTGCAGACGGCAGAATATCCATTCTGGAGGAAGACGTTATACAACGGCGCTGCAGTCCGTAACTTATTGTTTTCCTGTCAAGTTGTCCTCTCAATTAGGACAACCGATTCATTTAATAACGAGATGGGTTGTTTTTCTGCTCGTAAAATCAACAACACCTGAAATCCAATCCTACATTTATTCATTTTTTTTATTACATCGCTAATATACGTTACAAAATGGCGGTGTCTGGGACTGTTCCGCATCCACGTGTGCCATCTTTTGTCTGCTCTAGAGGCGGATGAATAACTCATTTTTATGGTTCTGCTTTTATTTTGGGGGCTTGGTGTATCACCCCATGTAGCAGCCAAATAATTATACCTTGGACGAAAATTAATTAGGCATTGTTGGTAGGGAAAGATATGGTAAGGCAGACTGCATGCGGTTTGGCATCGGGTTGGTATTATTTACAGCTTATTACCATGAGAACACCCTGAAGTGGTACCCCAAGTGAAAAATCTTAAATATTTGCACTGGTGGAAAAATGATTTACTATGTCATATTATGTCCCAAATATGTTTTGAAACATATATCGATGTATGGAAGAAAACTTGGACTTGGATATTACTCGAAGTATTGCTTGTATATATTGAACAGGCATACATGGTCATATAAGGTGTATATATGGTATTATTGATCACAATAATTCTGATGAAAGCTAAAATTCGAATTGAGGCAGATATGCACCTGGAATAATGCACATTTATGGATTTCGTCCTTTTAGACTAGAATTGGAGGACTTAACGAACTTTGATCTTTCTTGAAATACATACTCGAGCCAGAAAAGTTAATAAAGTAGTAATGAACTCGCAAAATGCACTCTATAAAGTGAGTGGCAATCTCATTTTTCAGCCTTTATCCAACCACGTATGTATGTTTTTTGTGACGATTGGATCTTTAAATTTGTTCTTGCAATCCAAATGTTTGAATTTGTTCAATTTTTGTTCAGCATTTTTCCTTTGTGAGCTTCCAAGTGACGTTATTTGAAATCTTGCTCATGTTTTCTCTTACATGATTTATGCATATTTTCACTGAAATATCCATTTCAGTTGCTGCTGTCTAGCTGTTGCAGAAACAATATGAAAAGCACAAACAATCACATATGTTAATTCGTCTCGTGGTATTGCCAGTTTTAATATATGGTTATCACCTTAAACACATTGCAGCCTCAGATTATATTACCGCAATTGTGAAGCATATTACGTGTCAGTCCATAATTATTTTCCTTAATTAAGATTTCTCTTTGCCAAAAGAGCCGAGTTTGCGTCCTGAGGCCATTTTTTAGACTTGAGTTTCAGCTCGTGGTTTCTATAAGATGCGATCACATTTCATTTTCTGTCATCTGCGTTGTGTACATTTTAATGTCTTTGGTCGTACGAGTTAAGTAACTGGGAATAATCTTACTTGTCAGTCTCACAAAATGGCGTTTTGCCATATTTTGCCCAAGTTCTTCCTGAAAGTTAACTGAGCGTAAGGAATGGCTGCCATTCGCCATAAAGGACACTGTGGCTCTTTATGACTTGCAGCGCATGGAATACTGAAATTTCGTCTGTCTTGCATTTTGTGCACTAGACTAGTATTTGTAGCACTTCCTCCGATTGTCACAGCTGTTGATAACATGAATCCGCGTCCATTTGCTCTGGTCTGCATCAGCGGAGGACATAACGCGAAGCCATTCAAGTTGCCAGACGGCATTGTTGCTCGCCTTTTTGTTGTTATCGTTCTGCTTCCTACTTTTATTCATTGGCCGCAAATTTCACTCGTGATTTGGGACCATTAAAACACCAACGAAATTCCGAGATGCGAGGAGCATTTTTCAAATTTAACACATCTTTGTGGGAGAGAAAATATTCATGAAAATCTTTCAACAGAAATGAAAGTCTTCAAGGAATGGTTTTAATACGCATATTTCTGAGAAAATGGAATATAATAAATCTATCTTTGAATTACGTATTTCGCATATAAAGCATTTACGGATATCTGGTCTATAAAATAAGGTACAAAAAAATCGAAATCGTTACAAGAGAACTAGAATAGCATACACAAAAGTGTATCATTTGAGAGTGATATCTAATCCTATTGTATAGATCATATGTATTTTTCAGAAGCTTGTTGATACATTGGAGAATGTAATCTATGGCGCCAAATTTAATCAGAATGGGCGATGGCTTGGAGTTGAATAGTTCTAATAACTCATTGTTTGCAGCTCAAGCTTTATGTCCTCGTAAAAGCCCATTGTGCTCTTGTACATTAATGGTGTTATTCTGTCCATTATTTAAATACAACAGTTTAGATACGGCCCAAAATCGTGTATTCAGCTATTCTCTGATATAGAACGTAACATTTCGGCAAATCACCTGTGGCCCTTAATGTGCGATGAGTTTAATAATGAAGTTGTTGAGGAATTTTGACACGCCCATTTGTCGCCTGTAAATTACCATGCTAAATATGATTTAGCTTCTCGTTAAAATGACCACGGTGTCATACTGCCTCCCATATTTTACATTGTACTGATATTGAACATGGCGGATTTTGAGAATTTGTTGAGAATATGTTAAAAATCACAATAAATCCTCAGTTTTTTTTAATACATGTCATATATGGACGAGCTTGTCCTTACACTCCATGGATCCACGCTAATGCCAATATCGCCTCTGTCTTGGTGCAACATGTGCTTGGAGGAACTATATACTGTCTGTCCACTTTCACATAGCCGCTGTCACGTGATCCTGTTGCCTGTAAATCCACTCTTGTGTGTGCAACTCGTTTCGACTGATTACAGTCGTAAAAGCGTAGCAATGGGAACGCAGTCAGCTCTTTTGGTGAAAGCTACCCATTTATGCTCGCTATCCCCTTAGCATGCATTATTTAATGCCTTCGTAGCCCTTCAAGAGTGCTGCGAACCTATAGGAGGCATGCAGCATTAATGCTGAAAGTACCTTGAAGACATAATTCCTGCCCTAAATTTATGAAGACATATTCCTACTGCTTAAAAACATAAAAGGGGGAATGCTTGATATCGAATATTTGCCTTATTCCCAAAAGATTGAGCAAAGGATTCGAGGAATGGTACGAAGAACTGAGTTTCACTGCACTTTTTAGTTTGAACTTTTCCATGTCCTATTTTATCCATCTCTTCACTTTTCTGCTAATGCCATATGGCTTTAGTGTTTTTCAACCGGTGTGCCAGGAAGGGTCCATGGTTGAAAAACGACTTTTCGAATTACGTTATTTCAAAAAAGAATATTATTATAAAATGTAGATAAATACAAGTTGGTTAGACTTTTGTATTTGTTTGTGTTCTGCTTTGAGGTCTACACACGCGTCGCTTATGACACTGATTTATCGATTCGCCCTGTGTATATGGCAATTATTATTTCTTAATTATCCGTAATGTAATTTGCTAGCAGATGAAATCTGATATCAATAACTGCCTCGGCTTCTGTTGAACCAAATTAATGAGTGTCCTGCAGCTGGACAGGCATAGAAGCTCTCATGGATATATAATTATTGGCCTGTTGTAAGAGGGCGTATTAATTTTCGATTAAATATTACGTGCAACGATGCTTGTTGTAATACTAATTAGACTGATTGTTGCAATTTCCCTGCATTTAACATGCATTATTCAACTCATCCGGTTTCTGATGCCTCCTTCTTCCCTTTTGGGTTTCATATCCTTTCTGATGGTTTACCCTCTAATTAATAAGCACTGATATGTTCTTTAACTTAGGGACTCAAAATATATAGTGGAACCTCGCTTAACGAGCACCTCGCAAAACGAGTAATTCGCATAACGAGCAATATAAATTTTAAAAAAATGACTCGCTTAACGAGCGACGTTTCGCATAACGAGTGACGTGGATAGGGGAATCCACTAAAAATTTATTCAATGATAATGTGGTGTCGCATTTTTACCAAATTTTGAAGCGTCGGCAAAAACAAATGTCTCTAGACAGCTTTCTAGTAAAAAGGAATTAGGTATGAATGTACATATGTAGGTAGGAATATATGTATTTTTCTTTGAATAGATGTTACACAACGTTTTTTTGAGTATTTTTTTTGACAATTTCAATTTTTGAGTATTTTTTTCGGCATGGAACGCATTATCATATTTTACATCAATTTATATGGTAACAATTGTTTCGCTTTACGAGTAAGACTCCGGAACGAATTATACTCGTTATGCGAGGTTCCACTGTACTGTAAACGTGTGTTAATCTATACAGGCTATATTTTGAATTTTTTGACGGTATTTTGCTATTTTACAACCCCTCTTATACGACTATCCGGCTTAACCGGCGCATTCAGACGGGTTTATTTAATGTAAATACACCTTTACATACAACATTACATATGCTAATTACTAATAAATCTAATATGTAACTGAATGCGTTTTATTACTATTATTATTGGGTTTTTTTATAAACTCCTGATTAACCGGCTATCTCCCTTGACTAACCAAACTCCAGTCCCAACCAGGAGTATACAGCTGGGTCTCCACTGCAGTCAACATTCAATATTCAACATAAAACATGCAAACACCAAACATACAAACGCGCAAGACAAACCTGAAACAATGTATTTCATCAACATGTTGATGAATGCTGTCCTGTCTCCATCATAAAGTTGACAGAATCAGTCAACAAACTCGTCCAGTTTATGGCGCTTCAACCAATGCTGTATATATTTATAAGTGCACACATATGGCTGAGCATGCGCAGTAAAGTGGCAACATTTTTTCCCTTTGATCTGGACCGCCTCCCGAACGATCAGAAAAATGTTGATGATTCCATGGTATGGCAACAAAAAAATGTCATAAGTTTGCTCAAACATCACGGTAGGCAAACTTGTTTTTCGAAATTTGTTTCCGCAAACCATGTTGATCAACATTGTGGCCGTATGTTGACTGCATTCTCGTGCTGCACACCTGCTGGCAACATGTGCAAATTAACGGACATTTTTCAAACTTGTTTATTGATTTAAAAAAAAATCTACTATTTCAAATTGAAAAACGACAAAATAATACGCTTGCTGGTTTATCAAGCTATTTTAAACAATTTTTATTTTTATTTAATCCTTTTTTGTTTGGCTGTGAGTGTGTTTCAAAATTTCACCCATTGAAAGTGATAAGGTTGTATTCCACCTTAACCCATATGGAAAAATGATATGCGATAAATATGTTTCAAATACATTATCGATATATGGAAAATATACCAAAATTGGCCTAATCTAATATATGGATAATAGATTGACATATATTTGCAATATATTCCACTTTGACGTAATTATATGAAACATATATTATGCATATATATACATATATTGATAGTATATGCTTCACATATCATTTTTCCACATGGGAAGAGGCGTTCAACTGCATGTAGTTTTCTGTACTACAATTGGAATTAAAAAGGATTTTAAATTTTAATATTACAGTAAGTCTTACATTACATGAAGGCTTCTATCATTGTATACGTGTTCTGAATTAGGCATTTATAATCCATGTACATATTTCAAAATACATTTCATAGTTTGTTGTCATATTTTATTCATGTATGGGAATTTGACATCTTGTAGCATTATTGAAACGTTTAGTTTGTTAATATTTCACACACACATACACCTTATACCTTTTCCTTAGTTGCTTGGTTCCCTAAAACAGCTATAAAAGCAGCTTCAAGGCTACATTGCAAAGAGAGTCGCAGATCAATACGTTAAAAATAACCGTATTTATTTTCAAGGGCATTAAATGTGAGAATAATTCAATCTTCCACTTTCTTTGGACGATCCAATTGGCATTGTAATTTACGACTGCTAGCCACTTAAGGATTGTAACGTAAGAAATGCCAACGAGCTGATATGTATTCATTCCAGTTCCTTGCTAACAATTGCACAAAAAATGTCCTGTTATTTTTGTTTTGCTGTTGGTTTTTTTTGGTTCTTTTTAGTATTTCTTCGTGTGTGAGCTGTTGTTGTTTTACATTTACATGTACAGTATTTGGCCCAGTCTGGCAACTTTGTATAGACTCAATGATTAATAGCAACAAGGAGGGAACTAATAGCATGTTATATTTAGTGTCGAAAAGTGCATTTTCAAGACAGAAACGCAAATGGATTTCCTGAATTTGAATTACCTGATAGTTTTCTATATTTTTAATACTTGCGCCATTAAGGTGATGACAGTATAACATTAAAACTTTGATAAACTATAGGGGAGACCGGGGCACAGTGGGTACACTTTATAGAATTCATTTTTTTGGGGGGGGAAATTTTTTAATTTGTAGCATTTTAAAAGAATAACACAGTAATATACAAGCCTTCAGGATCTGTATACATTTTGTCATTGTTTTAGATCTGCTAGTTTTTTTTTTGTTTTTTTTTTTGCTATAAAAGATTAAAGTTGGTTGCGCAGACATGGCATGGGGTACAGTGGTCCACACGAAATTAAGACAAATTTAACAAGAAAAAGAACTCCACATTGATTAAGTGTGTTTAATTCAGCACGTCAATTTAAAATTCCAAGTATAAATTACAAAAACGATTAAAATTAACCGTAATTACAGCAGCTTTCATATTTTCACTGCTTACTTGTCCAAATGTGTTTTTTTCTTTGATTGTGAACCATTTTTACTTTAAACATAAATGTAAACATGATTTTTATTTAAAGTTATGATTAATGCGAAAATAGACAAATATTTTCCAAAAACATTAATTGGGGTATGCTGGGACATGTCCCACTGTACCCCATAATGTTGTGGTCCACCGTACCCCGAATAACCAATTTTATTTGCATAAGGTCTTATAGCTGACCACATGGCTAATTATCATACATTTTAGTTTGAAATTATAGCTATATGTATATATACACTTGTCAATGGTATATTGCAACATTACTAATGTTTTATAATTACACCTAGAATAAAAATCCAATTACGAGTTTAATAATTGCTTTTCAAGAACAAAAACTTTAACTGCAAATATGTTCTTCTATACTTGTGTCAGATCGCAGAAATTTTGGTTAATGAAATAGTGCTGCATGAAGCTTCTTTGCAAATGAAAAGCATTGGGTTGCTGATAAAACCTGATTTTATAAAGACGTCGTACCACTGTGCCCTCCCCCCCTCCCGGACTCCCCTACATGCAATGCGTAAAATATAATGTGTTTGACTTAGTACCTTATACTATTTAGCATTGAAATGACATTAGGTAGATAAAATCCATATATCCAATTTTTTTTTAAAGGCAGGATATTATCGCCATTATTTGAAACTACTACTGTAGTCCACTATAGATACCATTGGGTCAAAAAAAATTTCAATTCTTCTGTTTGTTTGTTGTTGTTTAAATTGTACTTATCCAAAACGTAAGATTTTTGCTGAAGTACAGTACAATTTCTACTTCATATATAGTTCATATACTAGTGTCATAGTATAGGTCATATGTTTATAGTGATGGAAGTTGGTGCACTCCTATACAGCTTCTACCCATTTCTAGGGAGAGAACATGCCCAAAGGCAGGTGTGTTTCTATTGATAACGTGTCCATGCATCTCTGATTGAATATAAACCACCATATGCAATACATTTGCTGTGTACCATGGGACCCAAAGGCCCTTGAAATGGGTCACAATGGGTCACTGCAATGCTTCGAAGCTGTACAGGAGTGCATCATTGTCCATCAAAAGAAACTTTAAATAAATTCACAGAAGGACATTGTAATACTAAAGAAAGTATTTTTAGACTGATACAGTCCCCGACTGCAACTTTCAAAATCAAACCATATGTATATTTTGTATTCTTCATGTAGGTACTTCCTCTGTGAATGACCTTGAAAACAATTTTGTCTCCGTTAAGAAAATTTGGGGGGGGGGGGACAGACTTTTCAGTCACGCTGTATAAATAATGCTAGTGGTATTTTAGTTTTATCTTAAAAAAATTTTATGTTTAACGATAATGCAGTATTTTGAGAAAAAGCTGGCATGCACCATTTTAAAGCAATGAGCTTACTGTGCCA
>JAQGAE010001848.1:0-20485 GCA_034696685.1 Julus scandinavius | reverse complement strand
CAAAGACATTGCTGAAGCAACATGTTGAGTCCAAAGACGATGCCGAAGCAAGATGTTGTCAAGTCCAAAGACATTGCCGATGCAAGATGTTGTCAAGTCGAAAGACATTGTCGAAGCAAGAAGTCCAAAGACATTGCCGAAGCAAGATGTTGAGTCCAAAGACATTGCTGAAGCAACATGTTGAGTCCAAAGACGATGCAGAAGCAAGATGTTGTCAAGTCCAAAGACATTGCTGAAGCAACATGTTGAGTCCAAAGACGATGCCGAAGCAAGATGTTGTCAAGTCCAAAGACATTGCTGAAGCAAGATGTTGAGTCCAAAGACATTGCCGATGCAACATGTTAAGTCAAAAGACGATGCCGAAGCAAGATGTTGTCAAGTCCAAAGACATTGTCGATGCAAGATGTTGTCAAGTCCAAAGACATTGCCGAAGCAAGATGTTAAGTCGAACAATGCCAAAGCGAGATGTACGTCACGGGCAAGACACTGTCCATTGAATTCTTTGAAGATATGTCATCGGTTAACTAACCTGCTTCTTGCACAGTCAAGTTTTAACGCTTACAAGTTGGAGGCGATGGCCTTGCAGAGTCCATCTTCCAAGTTGCTCGCCACTCTCGACTTGAGCAACGTCGACACCCAGGCGCCCATCCAGGAAAGGACCGATCCGAAGATTCCCTCTTTGCCCATGTCCACGGTGATGCGCCCCAAGTCGCTCACGTCGCAGATGTCCAGCTGCGGAAGCTCGTTGTTGGACCAATTGGGACGTAGGACCAAATAGAGCTTGAAGCCGTTGAAGCGTAGGTCCACCGTGGTTTCGCAGACACTCCTGCTGAACAATCTGGCGGAAGAAGAATGTCAAAGGTCACCGCAATTTCAAAGGTCCCAAAAAGTGGAATGATTCTTCCGCAAGGACTCTCGAATCCACGAGGACCACGCTACCGTCTTTGCGGACGTATCATTCCGAGTGTGGTGAAATTTTGCGGTTGTCTTTAACCACATAAATTGTACTTACTTTCTGCTACAAGGGAAAGACAGGTGAGAGTTTCCTCTGAGCAAAGCCGTGGTTGCGATGGTGCGGTTGGTGCCGCTCTGCTCCAGGATCTTGGCGTCTCCGAGACGGTGCAAGTTGCCCAAACCCGTGAAAAAGCCCTCGCCCAAAGGACCGGCCCCTGGAACGCCAATGGGCTCCACGAATCTGGAAATCAAAGGTTTACCGAAATGTAAGGACAGGACTGAACCTATGACAAGGTACAGAAAACCATATCTTTTGGAAGAATTTGGAGGTTTAGGGAGATTTTGGATTTGTTTTGTTATAGTATTGGAAGAGTTATGGGATTGTCTCAGGCCAGTTTACGAATAATTTAATGCTAGTTTTAGTATGTTTCCCAAAACATGGTTATAAAATGTTTTTGGACATGCATGAAAATATCCCATTCCGGATAATGTTTTGATAGATGATGCTAAAAGCAGATGTTTGTCGATAGTGGGTCAAAAATGTTAGTTAGATGTGTGCAAATCCAATTATCGTGAATTAGCAAATTGTAAATAAGTGCTTTTGTACGAACCTGTTTTTAATTGTTTTTCTCAGATGTCGAAAAGCAGCATCCACGAACGAATTTAACGTTTGCTGACTGACTTTATGTTGCACGTTCACGGCTATAACCTCTGAAATAGAATTAGCATTGCTCTAGATTTACAGCAAAATTTGGACGAGTTATAATGCTAGAATTCACACATTTTAGTAGTTTTCGCAATGACTCCATAGATAAAAATAACTGAATTATCACATACACGTGAGATGAAAACATTTTAAATCGAAATATGTTATATTAATCATCAAATTATTGGTAAAAGTTACGAATTGCGCAAAATATGCAAAGTTTCTGAAGCAAAAATGCGGGAATTGTTGAGTGTTTTAGCTGAATTTATAACTTTTAATTTTATTTTTTAACCGCACAAAAACGCATGAAGTGTGCAATTGAGAGGTATTAATTCCTCTACTAAACAGCACATTTCAGACACCAATTTATATTGTTTTTACAGGTGAAGATTTTGTGCGCCTATTTGCACATTAGTTCAACATTTTTAAAGTGAAAATATGCAGGCCTAAAAGCATGTTTTTATGAAATTGAGTGAAGTATTTATGCAGTAAAAATGCAATATTACCTCATAAAAAGCTTCTCTATCTTAATTTACTTAAAATACTACTTAATTTTCAAAATTCAGTACACATCGCAATGAAAAAAAGTCCCAAAATTAAGTTTTAGTTTATTTTTATATTAGCAAAAATTATGAACAAAAAATCCAGATGTTGGCTAGATATTTCATCAATACCCATCCCAAATGCAAAAAAAATGGGTGTTATGCCCTTTTTTATGCTAATTATCCCGATTTGGGAGATGTTTTTACCTGTATTTAGAGTGGTTATAAGAAGTGCGATCCCCAACAGGTGGACAATGGTCATCTCCTGCATCCTTCTGGACGTTGATGTTTTTCACTGCTGATCCGATGGACTGTTTCTTCGTATTTGTCGAAGAGGGGGAAAGATGAAAACTCACGAGTGATTGCCTTGTAGGCCATTTTCGGCTGGATGGAAAAAAAGCGTTACCTTTTAAAATTAGTTACTTGAAATGAACTGGGTCACGTATTTGCGTGACCCCTAAATAAATGCATGGATCCGCACCCCCAAATAGGCTATGAACAAACCTTTTATTTACACCTATTTCCAAGTTTTTACACGTGATTTCAATTGTTAAACATAACTTAGCTCACGTTGAATGAATCTACCGCTATTTTTTGTTCAAATTATACGTTTTTTAGCGTGTTTTTCACCAAAAAAATACAAAGTTTTGGTTTTTTTTCCCCCTAATGGAACTCTGAAAAAGATTTGGAACAATTTGATTCCATTTTCTTCCCCCGTTCTATATTTCAGATCCGGTTTCGATATTTATAAATTTTTAAATTGGAATATATTCCTGCAATTTTGTAACCGAAATATTCCTTAAAATTCAACGAATTTTTCACGGAAAAAATCAAGTTTTTTTAAGTTTTTTTATTTCACCAAAAATAATCAGTAAAACATTCATTCTACGTGTGGATAATGTGGCAAGTTAAAGTTTTTGCTAAAGTAACTTTTAAAACTAAAAAATTGAATTGTTCTATATTCCGGCTATAAGCCCATGCAGTAAAGTACAATTTTGACATATTTAACATCATGCTTACACTGACTTTATATATGTAAGTTTTAGATAGTAATAATATGGTATTTTATTTCGATATTGATTATTTTCCTACTAATATTGTATTTTATATGTTCTACCCATTTAGATACTTAATTAGGAGTATCGATGCTTACATTCAATAATTTATTAGTTTCGATATTTTCTTCCAATACGTTGAGCTGTATCGATACTTAGATCGATACTATAGTCCCTATGGACTGTGACGTAACTTAGTAAAACATATGACGTGTGGTTTATGTCGGCTTCCAGCTTACCTCGTGTCGACTCATAACGATGTAGGCTAAAATATCCTATTGTCGTCGGCTTACGTTCTGTTGGTATAAACACGACATGTGGTTTATATCGGCTATCAGCTTACCCCGTGCCGATCTATAATGATTTAATGTTTAATAACTAATAGCTGTCGGCTTACGTGCTGTTGATATTACACCGTGACGTAATGCCGCTCGTTATGCGCATGCGAGTTTTGAGTATTCCGTTCTTGTAATTCCGGTGCCACGAGTTGATTGGTTAGTTATCATCCAAAGCCTGGGTTTTAAACTTATTATTCGAAGATTTTCGCAACTATAAAGGTAAGAAAATAAAAAATAGTGTTTTCTACATGTTTTATGCATTGCTGTTGGAACATTGGCAGTTTTCTGATTCAAATTCTGGCTATGTAAACACGTCTAGTTGCCCACCCCCTTTCATTGCATTCGTTTATGTCATATGGTTGAACATATAGTTCCAGATCTGACGTTCGTATGGCCGTGGTTTGCTTCGGGCGTCGTTAAATTATCTACATGTTATATAGCAGTATATACAGATCATTATAAACCAGGAAGAATACTTAACTATTGCAAATGTCATCCTGGAAGACATAGTATGTCAATACAGTGAAATGTGGATAATTTTAGGGGTATTTTTAGGACCCTTTTAGGTTAAAACCTTGTAAAATCCTGAAAAAGTGATCAATAATTACGACAAGATCACATAGATTACACCCCCTTTCCTAATATCGCAACATTTTTCTCTCTGATTAACAGGTGTAGTGATATTCCCATCCAATCCTGTACCAAAGTTACCTAATCATCAGGAGTGGCCCAAACTTTGGGACAGGGCGTTTTAGGAGACATATTACGGGTGGAAATGCTCATAGGGCCATGTAAACGATGGTATGCCCGATATAGGTCTGAAAACATTTCTGGCCCTATGGTGTTTAATGTTCATACTAGGTTGGGCAGCTGCTTCGGACCTTTCCCCGCTGAAATTTCCAACAAAAGTGCCTTTGGTCCCTAGTTTGCGAGGGTTCCTTTACGAGTGTTTCTTTGAGAGAGTCTTTTACGTGTTAAATAATAAGAAAATCCGATGAAAATTGCAGATTCTCAAGTTTGGGTCAGTCTCAAATTGCTCATGTCTGGTTTTGGAAATTAGTAACCATGAATATTGTCCCGTTTAATAGTGTCTCGAATAGTTGTGTTCATTGACATAACATTTTATTGTGTATTTTCAGAACCATGTCTGAGCCCGCGTGCTATACGCTCATCAACATCCCCACGGATTCCGAGCCTCCCAATGAAATGCAACTGAAGCAGGATCTCGGTAAGCGGCTACGATTGGATATCGGACGAGAAAATGGATCCTGAATCCTACATCTGATTGTTGCATTTTGTTTTCAGAAAAAGGCGATGTCAGAAGCAAAACCGAAGCACTCAAGAAAACCATCCACTTGATACTTAACGGAGAAAAAATGCCAAATCTGCTGATGACCATCATTCGATTCATTCTTCCGCTGCAAGATCACACTTTGAAGAAGCTTCTTCTCGTCTTTTGGGAAATTGCTCCTAAAACCACTCCGGACGGAAAACTTTTGCACGAAATGATCCTCGTCTGCGATGCTTATAGAAAGGTAAAGAGGAGTTTTATATCGGACAGACTCTGCACTCAGGGTACGATACCGGGTTTTGTGTTTATACATAGAGAAAAACATTTTAAAATTGAACCTGTTACCAACATTTTGTCGACTAAGAAAAAAATGATATTTGAGTCTATGACGTCTAACTTTTTAATGAATGTTTTTACGATATTAAATTTCATTTGTCTTTTTCAGGATCTTCAACATCCCAACGAGTTCATTCGCGGTTCCACGTTGCGTTTTCTTTGTAAACTCAAAGAACCGGAACTGTTGGAACCTTTGATGCCGGCAATTCGCGCCTGCCTCGAACATCGGCATTCGTACGTTCGCCGCAATGCCGTTTTGGCAATTTACACCATTTTCAGGTGCGGTATTTAAAATTGCGACGAGCGTGACCGTTCCGTTTGAAATTTATTAACTACGTACGGTTTTGTCGTTTGTTAGAAATTTCGACTTTCTCATTCCGGATGCCCCCGAATTGATCGCTAATTTTTTGGAAGGAGAACAGGACATGTCGTGCAAACGAAATGCCTTTATGATGCTCATCCACGCCGACCAAGTGAGTTTTATTTCTGGTTTATCTCGGCTTCGACTCGTTCGAAACACTTAAAGGTTCTTACGTCCGTAAGTTTGACTTTTGGCAAAATGCGCTTCAAAATTTAGTTTGCACCGTACGTGGCAAAAAATCTTGTATCGCGTATTTAAAATTTAAGGAAAATCCTTATTAAAAAATGTGAAGGGCAATCTTGGTACGGTTTAGTTTGTAAATAATCTTTTGTTGTTTCTAGGATCGAGCCTTAAATTACCTTAGCAGTTGCATCGATCAGGTTCACAGTTTCGGAGACATTCTTCAGCTCGTTATCGTCGAGCTCATCTATAAGGTAATATTTCGATCCCGGATAATTTGTTTTAATTGGACGTGCGATACTAAATTGCCGTGTGATTTGTTCAGGTGTGCCACGCCAACCCCGCCGAACGTTCTCGCTTCATTCGCTGCATCTACAACCTCCTGAATTCGTCCAGCCCCGCCGTACGTTACGAGGCTGCCGGAACCCTGGTCACCCTCTCCAGCGCCCCGACCGCCATCAAGGTAAATTCCCGCATCATCGAATAAAAGTTACGTTATGCCCTCCGTGGATCCTGGTAATCATCTATTTGTCACCCATCTAGGCGGCTGCCAGTTGTTACATCGAGCTTATCGTTAAAGAAAGCGACAACAATGTTAAGCTAATCGTTTTGGATCGTTTAATCGCGCTGAAGGATGTTCCGTCACACGAAAGGGTGTTGCAAGTACGTCTACGAGTAATCGATAACGTTTAAGGCGTTTCTTTGGGTGTTAACTCCCGTTTTCTTTTTCTAGGAATTGGTGATGGACGTCTTACGAGTGCTCTCGTCTCCCGATCTGGAAGTGCGTCGCAAGACCTTGAATCTGGCTCTGGATCTGGTTAGCTCGAGGAGCATCGGAGAGGTAGGATCCCGCCAAACGTAACCGTTTTTCCGTTTCCGGGAGGCCGCGAATCCACGATAACCGCTTTTGCGTTTCTCGCAGATGGTTTTGGTTTTGAAGAAGGAGGTCGTGAAGACTCACAACACCGTCGAACACGAAGATACCGGCAAATATCGGCAGTTGTTGGTGCGCACGTTGCACCAATGCTGCGTCAAGTTTCCGGACGTTTCCAACACCGTCATTCCTTTGGTAAGAATCAAAGTTCAGGCGTTCCGACGGGGGGAAACCGTTAGCGAGTTTTCACGTCGTTCTTCTTTCGTTAGTTGATGGAGTTTTTGAGCGATACGAACGAGTTGGCCGCCGTCGATGTTTTGATATTTGTCAGAGAAGCCATCCAGAGGTTCGAACAGCTGAGGCCCATCATCACCGCCCGACTTTTGGAAGTTTTTCCCACCATCAAATCCGTAAGGTTAGTTTTGTTAGGTAGCGGATTCCGGTTTTCCTCGGGGTCTCGTACTCTGTTCGTCATTTTACAATATTACGTTTTTCCGTTCGCAGGGTTCATCTCGCCGCGTTGTGGATTCTTGGGGAGTACGCCACGACCGTAGAGGAAGTCCAGAGCATGATGACGCAGATTCGGCAGTCCCTCGGAGAGGTGAGCGTTTGCTACGCGGAACGTAACTTTTCGTGGGAACGGAGTTTTGGAACCTGCTTTTTTGTAAGTTGTCCTCCAAGAATATCGAGATTGACCGCCCACTAAATTTGCTTTTAGATTCCCATCGTGGACGACGAGCTGAAAAAATCCACCGGAGAAAACAAAGAAGAGAAGGACGAACTGCTGCAGCAAAATGTTCAGAAGTTAGTGACCGCCGACGGAACGTACGCGACCCAGAGCGTGTTTAGCACGGCGGCAGTCGGAAGCAAGGAAGAAGAACGGTAAACGATTGCGATTTTGCCGCCACGGATTTTTTTGTCGGTCTCTAACTCCGAACTTGTTGCTTCTAGACCTCCTTTGCGTAAATATTTCATGGACGGAGACTTTTACGTCGCCACCGCTCTCGCCACCTGCTTGACGAAACTGTCCTTGAGATACAGCACGCTTGTCTCGGATTTGCAGCGCCAGAACGTGAGTAACCGAACACTAGATGTGTATAACACGAAACTCTCCAGATACTCTAGATAGTAGCTCTTGCCAATGGACACACCTCCAGTTTTATCGCTAGTGGACACGTGAGCCCCGGCCTCTCTGATAGCAGCTCGCAAAATATAAAACCATTTTCGAATTTTGAGAGCAGCTGTCGAGAGCACTGTAGCCATCTTTAATATACCGTTTGAGATTAACCTTCGTGACTTTGAGATTATCTCTTGTAACTTACTCACTTGGCTACTCTCGGATGGTTGTCCATTTGAGAGTAGTTTTCGGTGACTGCGCTATCAAGAGCACTCTCAAAACCGTGTCCACTCGGGCAATCGCAGAGAGTATATAAAAAACGTGTTTACATTTTCGGCCTAACTCTCGACAGCAGCTCTCAAAATTCGTATATTTTGCGAGCTGCTATCAGAAAGGCTGTGCGGATGGCTCTCAGACAGTAGCTCTCGCATTTTGACGTTATCTAAACCCGCCTTTTTTCCTCTTTTTAAGGCTTTTATCGCCGAATCCATGCTAATCATGACTTCCGTGATTCGATTGGGAAAATCCGAACTCGCTAAAAAGGTTTGTTGATTTTTTTGTTCCTGCTGAAATTGCCGCATTTTTCATTTTGCGATTGTTGCTCTCCGCCAACCGCAATCGATATATTTTTAATTTCAGAATATAACGGACGACGATTTGGACAGAATCGCTTTCTGCCTGAAAGTCTTATCCGAAAGATCTCCGTTGATGATCGAAATCTTCAACGTCGACTGTCGGAAAACGTTGGCCAACATGCTCGCCGCCAAACAACAGGAGGAACAGGAAGTGATTAAGGTAATCGGCGATTATCTTAAACCCGAACGACGGAACTCTCGGATAGATCGCTAACATTTTTTTTTTTCTTTTCGATTCTGTCGCAGGCCAAAGAAATCAAAGGATCTGCCGTTCAAGTGGACGATCTCATCTTGTTCATGCAACTCGCCAACAAAAACGATCTCGGCGGAACCGAGGTTAGTTTAAGATCGCTCGTTAACTCGACAACCGCAATTGCGAGAGTATAAATATTATCCTTTATCTGTTTCAGAACGTGTTCGACTTGAGTTTGTCCCAAGCCGTCGGCATTCCCAAAAAGGATTCTTTCGATCCAAAATCCAATAAGCTGAACAAGGTATTCGATCCGTACGCTTTTAACGGATCGTTAGCTCGAAGTTAAACCTTACCGTTTTCCGTTTTCAGATCACGCAGCTCACCGGATTTTCGGATCCCGTTTACGCCGAAGCGTACGTCCACGTCAACCAGTACGACATCGTCTTGGACGTTCTCATCGTCAACCAGACAGCCGACTTGCTCATCAATTGCACTTTGGAATTGGCGACTTTGGGTCAGTTTTGTAGAGGCCCTTACCCATAGATTGCCGCTCGGCGTGCCGTTAAACTGCCGTTAAAAGTAGTCACGCCGCGGATTATAATCCCGGCCAAAATCTTACTCGAACCTAACATTCGTTTGCTACGCGTGCGTGTATCCGAAATCTAACGGTGGTTTAGCCCAATCCGAACCGTTTGGATTTGCTAACGGACCGTTATGCTAGTCATCCGTTAATACCGTTTTATTCCGCAGGTGATCTGAAACTGGTGGAGAAACCGATTCCGGTGCTTCTCGGGGCCCACGACTTCTGCAACATCAAAGCCAACGTAAAAGTCGCTTCCACCGAGAACGGAATCATATTCGGAAACATCGGTGCGTATCGGAATGCTCGTCCGCTTAATCGTGGATTAAAAACTAATCGCCCGTTATCTTTGTTCGCAGTGTACGACGTTAGCGGATCCACCAGCGATCGGAACGTGGTCGTGCTCAACGACATCCACATCGACATCATGGATTACATCGTGCCCGCCGTGTGCACGGATAACGAGTTCCGACACATGTGGGCCGAATTCGAATGGGAGAACAAGGTTGGGGGTCCCACTTTCACTTACGCTTTAATTGGGGCACGTCGGAATCGGTTTTGGCACTTAATTTGGGACTTATCGCCTTATTGGGTCCTTGATATCGGACACATATGGTCCTTTCAGCATTTTTTTATATTTTAACTTAGGTCTCAGTTAATACGAACTTAACGGACCTTCACGAATATCTTCAACATCTGGTGAAATCCACTAATATGAGATGCTTGACTCCGGAAAAGGTAAGACAGTTGGCAAAGGGCGCGGAACTATTTTTTTCTATAAACGTTACAAATTTACGTATCGCTTTTTGTGTTATTTGTAGGCTTTGGCGGGCGATTGCGGTTTCATGGCTGCGAACCTTTACGCCAGGTCCATTTTCGGAGAAGATGCCCTTGCCAACCTGAGCATCGAAAACCAGCTCGGCAGCCACTCGGTCACCGGACACATTCGCATAAGGGCCAAAAGCCAGGGAATGGCCCTTAGTCTCGGCGACAAAATCAATCTTACGCAAAAATCTGCTTTAAAACATACGGCGTAACCAAAGGGCCGCTTGATCCCAAACATATATATATCCGTTCATTCCGAATCTTAGTGTATCGTATCGGCTTAGTTAAAATACAATTTTGAGTCCTTATTTTGTGTATTAGGGCCTTTTTTTCATGGGCACTTTAGCTCTCACAGCTTTCGGTATCATCTAAGGGCTGTTTGGGCCCTTTGAGACCACAAGAATAGCTTAACGAAGCTTTCAGGGTCATATTTGGGCCCTTGTGACCTAGAAATATATTTCAACAAACCTATCGGTATTCTCGATTGGGCCCCACGGATGCTTTGGACCTGAAAAAAAAATTAACTTTATTTATGGACGTCCCTATTCATATTGCGTTAGCGTAAAATATGGACTCCCCCTTTTGGATGAAGCGCCGTAGTTTTCGAAACCGGCGATCTAAGCGCCATTTTGAACTATATTTTGCGTGATGATCTCGCTTTAACAGCTCCTTATTCCCGTTTTTTTCAAGTTAAATTTGATTTTTTTGAATTATTTGTTAATTTGACACAATGGCGGATCCATCGGAAGAAGCCCTGGCCATTAATTTAGGTTGTTATGACTATTATTTCACGGTTTAAAGCTTACGAAGTGAAGTTTTTGGAGCCAGAATTAAGCCTAACTTTTGGTTTCAGATGGGGCTCTATGGATCCCCTATAAGGAGCTTTTCAGAATCGTTAATTCTGCCGTTTATAAAAAGGATTTGGGGACATCGAGCACTCAGGACCTGGAAGCTACTTTAAGGACCAATAAAATGGATTTCATAAGACTTCTAAAAAATCCGGTTTGTAATGCCTAGTGAAAGTTTGGTCTAGTACCGACTGTGTGTACCATTTGTTGCCTCGAGTGTCTTTAAGTACCTACAATTAGACAGACAAATTGGTTTTGTGGGACCGTTTTCATACGCCATAAGGAACCCTTCAACTTCATGCTGTAGTTGAACCACATTTATCCTAACCCTTTATCATAGTTTTGTTACAAGATATAGATATCAGGACTTCTTCTTAAATGAAATCTTATAGTAAGGTGCCCTTTTTCAGACCAGTTTCTGTACAAATATGTCCTACTCGTGCCCTTTTCTCCCTATTATCTTAACGTCACTCTTACCTCGTCGCCACGGTAATGGACTTTGGCAAATATGCCATACATGTGCCCTAAAAAGTGTTTATCACAAACACTAAGGTCCTTATTTACAAGGGTTCCTTTGCGAGTTAAATAATAAGAAATTCAGATGATAATACGATGAAATTGGAGTCGGTCGTGGCGTAGTCAGAGCGCAGCCTTTATACAATCAGGTTGGCTTAGGGAGAAAAGGAGACAGGAAGGGATGTTTAGAGAGGAAGATGTCTTCGTGAGTGTTTTATAAATGCGCCAGTGTTATAATTATCATGACACGCATTCGTTCCAGCTAAGGAGTAAAAAAAGCCGTGCAGCCGTCGAAAAGGCGACTACCGACGGCATCTGCGTCGTCGGTCAGCAGGGCAAAAGAATTTTGACGCAGGCCGTGGTCGACGAAGCGCTCATCCTCGCCGATTTATTCGAGCTTAACGAAGTTGTCGCTCTCGAGTTGCTTCTCATGGGTAAGTTTTGAATCTCTTAATCGTAAAACTGACTAGAAGCGAAGAAATACACAAAACTTTACTAGATCGTTTCGGTTACGTTTGCAGGTGAAAGCGAGCAACCACGTTTGTCCACCGCCACCCGTGGTTTGGCGGCGGTTTTGCTGTACTACGAAGGTCGTTTGTGTCTGGTAAACAGTCTCCGCACGCTGATCCAGGCTCGTGAGGGCCGGTGTTGGACCCTGGCGTTGCCCGGCGATGTCACCGAAGTCATCACCAAGTTCACGGACGACTTGTGGGAAGCCGAGTTGTGCAACCAGATTTTCAGTGAGTCGATTTCGTAGTTTACCGAGCGTTTAACCTTGGTTTTATCGCGGTTAAATTAACGAACGATTGTTTGCAATAAAGGTCACTTGGAATCGTCGGATTTGGAGAAGGAACGAGAGCATCTGGAGAAGAGCCGAGCCTTGGGCGATCCGAAGCATCGCAAGCAAGTGTTGGATCTGGTCGAAGAAATCCACACCTCGCTATCCGAGTGCGTGTACTGCTGGGCCAGCCAGTCGGGGCTTTCGAGGCCCTTGTTCGTGAGGCTGCTCAACGTTTTGTCCAACGTGACTCCGAGACAAAGAGACAGCCAGCTGGACTCGGCGCAGTTTAGTTTGCTGATGGCGGCACTTTATTCGATAGACCTCGGGATGCTCGCTTACACGGAAGACTCGGACGGTGAGTAGGCGAGACGTCTGCTTAAAGGGCTCTAGGCAAACCTGACAATGTGGTTTTACCGTTTCAGAAAGGATTCAGTACTTCCCTCTTCTCGCCGATGCGGATTTCGCGGCTAGCATCCACAAGGAGCTGACGAGCGGTAGCGCTTGGAAATGTCCGGCCATGAAAGCGGCCGTTCAGTTGACTTGGACGGTGGCTTTAAGGACCTTGTCGCAGCTGCCGTACTTTCAAGGTACGTTTTTACAAATTGTGTCGTACAAATCTGATCGGCTTTATTCGAACCGCCTTTCCGATTAGGTCAGCAACAGTATCCCATCGAGGAAGACGAGACGCTCGTGGACGTGGCTCTCGAAGGAGGGGCCTTTAATTTCATCGCCACCATGGTGATCGGACACGAACACTTCTTCGAAGAGGTAAAATATCGGATCCTTTCGTTCCTTCATCGTTTGGGTTTTGCGAAAAGCGAGAGTTCCGTACATTTTTCTTCTTTTAGGAGTTCTTCGTCCGAAGGCTTCACGGGTTGATCACGGATTTCATCGTCTTGTTTCCGCTTAAGGTCAGGCTTTCTTTCGAAATTGACGTACGGATGGTCGTCGTCGTCAGCGTTGTTCTAATTGTTGCTTTGTCTCGCGGCAGGTTAAAGAGCTTCGTAACCGCGGGGACGAGATCGCCAGAATCCTCTCGCAAGGCGATCAAACATCCGACGGATCCATGCTTCCGTTGTTACATTTTCAGCACTTGTTGGAATTGGTGAGTATGGTACGGTAGAACCCTGTTATAAGAGGCTTTTCGAGGAACTCGTCGAGCGGTGGTACGGCAGTAACCGCTACGTTAAATATGCGGAAATAAAGCTCGATGACGCGGGTGATTTTCTTAATTTTGAGTACGTAACGAGCCGATACTCTTTTTTTTTTTTTTTCGTGCCGTTAGGTGTCTGCGCTTTACTCCAAAGATCCGTTAAACTTGCAACTGAACGAGCAGTTTTGGTGCTCGACCGATATTCCCGGACAGCTTAGGGGTCCGACCGTATCGTTTTCGAACCCTTCTCCGAAACAGGTAAAACCGCGCGGATTTCTTCTCGTACACCATGCCGTGCCGATTTTTAAAATGCTTTGCGCCCGTTTCAGGTGAACCTGTTCAAATTCGTTCGTCTCGCCGGGGATTTGATCCCGCCCTTCCTCTACGTCCACTACATCCGAATGCTGTGCAGCCTATCGTCTTCTCCGTCTGCCGCCCATCACTGTTTCAGCTTGCTCAAGTCGAACGTGTCGCGGTCTACGGGTAAGGTCCGCGAGCGCCGACGGATCCGCTACGCATTTCGTTAGCCGCTAACTCGGTTTACTTTTTTCCTCTTCCTCTCAGGCAGCGGTCATTACGGCGTGGTTTCGTGGGACCACTTCTTCGTGTCCCTCCATCGTTACCTGATGAGCCTTTGCCACGAGCCCTCCGGATTTCCGCAACAACCGCCGCAGCAACGTGGCAGGGGGATCACGCCGCAAGAGGTCGAAGGACTTCAGGCGGTTTTGCAGTTGATGCAGACGATTTCGCAACACGTGAGTAGATGGCTCCTCGTCAATGGGCTCTCTCTCTCTCTCGCGCGTTTTGTACCGGTTTAAGTGTAGATATTTTAACCTAGGACGACGTTGCCCGCTACGCCATCATGTCCGAGACTTTCGACTGGAGCCCTCTCGCCGTATTGATGGGCCTCCTTAGCTGCGCCATTCCGTTGACGCTCAAGGCGCAGATCGTGTCCACAATTTCCTCTCTGGTGAAGTCGTACGACGTGGCGCTGGCCGTCTGGCAGGCGTTGGAAGAATCGCGGATGTTGCCCACCGCGGCCGATGCCACGAAGATCAGCACCGTTCAGGTGAGGACCCAATCCGCGTTTTTGTCGTGAGCTACTTTTTGATGACCGTTGGTTCGAGAGTCGCGTTAAGCCGATTACGCTATCGAGAGCATCTCGAGACTTTCTCTCCACGCTCGTTTCATGGACCTTAGGACCTAACGGTTGCGATTTTTTTTACCCATTGATTAGATGGAGCTGGAGGAGGTGGAGTCGCACTGCGAGGTTTATCCGCTCACCAACGCCATGTTGGGTCTTTTGTCGGCCTTCGTCGACACTTTCCAAAGCGTGGATTCCAGCGGACAAAAACTGATGCTTCGTTTCGAGCCCAACGTGATCTACGTCATAGGGCACGTCTTCGCCAATTTCCACTTGAGACCTTACAAACGTCCCGAAGAAAAAGTAAGATACGCTACGTAACGTCCGCAATTTACGATCGACAAATCCCAGTGTTTTTAAAATCCCGCGCCTATCTTTTAATAACAGTGGCAGATTGCCTCGTCGTGTTTGAACCTGTTCTTGAAACTCGCTTCGAAGTACGAACTCGACGCCGGCCATTTCAAGAAGACCGCCGACTTAGGGGAATCTGACCATTCGTACAGCGGACATCTCATCGTGTCGTACATGCTTCAGGACAGCCTCTTGCTGAAGACGGTAACAAGTTTGTCCGAAATTTTCTCCCCGAAGTAGCGACGTTCGGCTCACGTCCCGTTGCTTTTCTCGTTGGTTTAGGTCTTGTATATCATCGAAGAAGCCGCTCGCAGTCTGGATCAATACCTTCCCAACTTTGCGGGTAAGGACCGTTTTGGTTGTGGAGGCCGTACAATCCGTACACGATTCGCCGTAGTCACGCTCGGATTTTTATTGTTCGTTTCAGGTAAAAAAGAAATGGAAACGAGCGCGTTGCTTTGCCTGAAGCTGATACAGATTTCGCTGGAAAAGCAAGAGTCGTTCGTCGCCGCCGTCAGAGAGTCTTCGACCACCGGAGCGTTAATCCCCGGATTGGATCACCTGCTAATGGGCGTGAATCCGAGGACGAACACGGCAGATTTCGTACCCAGAATTTCCAAGTGAGTCGAATCGTATTATATCGACGCGATAATCGTAAATGATTTTTATTCGACTGCCGCTTACGATCTTTCTCCCCTACGTCGCAGGTTTATATCGTTCAGCGCCTCGTTGCCCGAGCACGCTTTCTACGCGTCTAACATCCTGCTTCAGTTGTGTCACATGTCCGTCACGCAAGAGAAGCTCGTCGGCACTTTCTGCACCGACGACGTGAGTAGCTCATCAAAGTTTTGCCGAACCGTTCGCAGACCGATTACGAAATATTTCCCGTTTTTTGTTTGCAGGTGGAGCTGGAGAATCTACGCTCCGGCTTGGTGGAATGTCTCGAATACGAGGATCCCGACGCGGAAATGTCGGCCGCCGTCCTCGACTTTTCCCCGGATTGTAAGTTTGGAAATAAATGCGGACGGTTATCCTGTAACGCGATACGGATGTAAAAGTTACTCGGAAACGCGTGACAGGATAACCGAAGGCTTACGTTCGACTTGCCGAAATCATTGATTTTGTTTTTCGCCGTAGCCATGGAAGATGTTTCGAGGCTGAGAAGCTCGACCCGACGCACCGTCCTGCGGTTGTTGATCTATTGCCAGCGTTATCCTCCGCCCAATTTCTCCCTGTTTTTACTGGGATTCGGTCTCGGAAAAATGCCGCAGAAAACCATCCTGCAAGATCCCGGTGAGACTTTACTCGGGCTTCTGCTTTGCGAGAGGGAACGAGACGAGAGCGCAAACTTGACCTGTAAACGTTTTTTTTAGGAGTCCTCGGCTCGCCGTTCACGTGTCTTCACGCCGTTCTGGAAATCCTGTTCCGCCACAATGCCGATCGGGAATATCCGATGACCGCCGAACTGTGCCAGGAACTAGTCTATTCCTCGAGCACGAATCCCGACACCTCGGGACCGACGTTGCGCTACCTGCGGACATCCCACGACTTCTTGTATCGACAGCTGAAAATGATTCCCGTCGGAATCATCAAATCCGGTGAGTCGCAATCGTTTCTTTTTGCTGGATCCGTTTCGTCGGCTAACGATCGTACGTTATATCGTTCCAGACGAGGTTCCGAACGGCGTCAACCTGCTGAACCAACAAGCCTGGCTTTTGAAAACGGTCGCCGTCGAACTCCGAGTGACCGCCGCTTCGGGACAAAGATCCAGTCTGATACGTCTGGTGTCGCTTTTGATAGACGACAAGGCCACATCCGGATTATCGCAACGTAGGTTTTAATATCCGATCGGCGCGAGAAATCCGCTCCGTGGTTTTTTCATCCCCCCCTCGCCATCGTCTTTTTCAGCAAATTGTTCGCGGTCGAAACTTCTGGGAATCCTGGACTCTCTTCAGCTCTCCAACGCCCTTCCGTTGCCGCCGCAGTGGGAACTCTACGACGGCCAGAAACTGGAGAGCGTCATCGCCAGCTGCGAACGTCCCACGCACTCTGGTTTCGTGGCCGTGGACATTCCGAACCTTCATCGCCTGCTCTCCACGGAAATTAATCGGCTGCAGGGATCGCTTACGTTGGGGCAGCGGCCGGCCATGACTAAGGTGAAATGTCGTAAGGTTTTTTTATCGATACGAAAGACGGAATGTCGAGAGTGATCTCCGTGTTTACGGTTTTTTCAGGAGCTGGATTCCATCTTGAATTACGTCGCTCGCAGGAACCGATCTCGGCTTCAGCTCCACGCCAAGAGGCAGGCGCTGGAATCGTGGCGTCTCGTCACCGAAATGGTTTTGTCAACCATCAACGCGGATTTCCTCGACGAGTTCCGACGCATCACCATCATCTTGGAACTGGCGCACACGGTGCTGCACAAGGCGAGCCCGTGTTTTATCTATCGAAATTCAAATTCAGGAGATCGAAGGCTCTCGGGGCTCTGAGAGTAGCACTCGAGAGCCGTCCCGTTCGAACTTTTATCGCTAGCGGACACGTCACCCCTAGCCTCTCTGATCGCAGCTCGCAAAATACAAAAAGGTCCTTGTCCACGGAAGAGAAAATGCTGACGAGAAACTCGATGGCAGTTCTCGCCGATGGGCACACCTCTGAGAGTAGCACCCGAGAGTCGTCCTGTTCGAGCTTTTATTGCTAGCGGACATGTACCGGAAAAAAAACTCGACGTAATCGCAAACTTTTCGACTCCCGATAGGTCCTAGACGATAACTCCGCTCCGGAACTGGTGAATCCGATGTCGCGGGTCCTTCCGACGTTGTTCTCCAGCCTGCGCCAGTGCTTCCTGTCGGAACAAGGCCCCAACCAGAATTCCAAGCGCGCCTCCTGGAAACCGCATTCCTCGTCCCTCGAAGTGGCGCTGAGGAACCTCATCGAGTGCATCTTGAAAGCAGGTAGGTCCTTGGCCGTCGGGTTCCGTCGTCTTTTGGGGCTTTTTAACCGCGCCGTCCTCGCCTCAACTTTCTTTTTTGAACGCAGGTGTGGGACCCCACAAGGTACGCGCCAATTATTACTGCGCCCTACTCAATCTTCTGAAAGTCTGCGCCTCGTCCGGTAACTATCTCTTTCGTTAAAAGTCCGCTAGTCGGACTCGCATTTCACGGATCGGGGAAATCCGACGTTCGTGCATCCGCTAGCTTATTATTAATCGTACTTAACGTATTTTCTGTTTGATCGCCGAAGACGATGTTCCGGGCGGCGACAAAACTCCGGACGAGGAAACCACGGATTCGGACTCCGAGACGTTCCTCCAGAAAAACATGGACGCCATCTACGCTTACGGAAACAGTTTCCCCAACATTTTGTGCCGCGACGCCTGCAACAACAACGACATCACCAAAGTAAGATATATCCGAGTCGTAATCCGAAGGCGGATTCCGTAACGGGCACTTAACGACGTTGGTGCGCTTTTTCAGATGCTCGCCGTCTGCTGCCTGTCGTTTCTGGTGTCCAAGGACCACCGACAGGTCCTCGTGAATTACATGGCGGCCAACGGCTACGTCAACGAGTTTGTCAACGGGCTGAAGGTGGACGAGGCGCACATGTGTTCCAACGCTCCGGAGAACGCCAGGAAGCTGTACGTCTACGAGATCAAAATGGTACGCATACTCGCTCGCGCGCTGCTTTTCAAACGCACGATCAGCCGTTAACTCTGTCGTTATCTCTTTTGAAGGCCTTCTTCGTGCAGCTGGCCAGCAACAGCCAGGGCGTTCGGCATTTGGCCGCTTCGGGGCTGCTCAAGTATTTAACCGAGATGCAGATGTTTAAAATGAGGCCGGATATATTTTGGCAAGTTAATCGAGGACCTTTTAGCGCTATGAAAGGACCTCTGGACATATATGGTCTTTGGGTCTCGTATTTAACCGTTGAATGGCCGTGTATGGGTCCTACTGCACAATTCGAAGGGCTATTAATCATGTATGGACCCTATTTGGCCTAGGAATGGTCCTATATATGGGCTAGTAATTGTGTATGGTCCCTATATGGCCTTTATAACCACCGAGTGACCATTTATGGACTTAATCGTGTGTGAACCCTATTTAGGCTAGGAATCGCTGTACTTGGGACCTATATGTGGATTAGTGACCATGTATGGACCGTATTTAGCATGCGAATATAGTCTATATGGGTCCTATTAAACCACTTAGTGACCGTAAGGATGCATGGACCATATTTAATCAGTGTAGGGCCATTATATGGTCAAGCATGCGCAGATTTAAAAACAATGTCGTAGAGGCCCTTTCGAAACGAGCCCTAGTCCTAACCGTAGTGTGGGGCTTTTTTGATTTTCATGCAGCGACCCGTCGGATCAGATGGACCACAGCATGGCGAACACGTGGTTCGACTGGAAAAACTCTTTTCACCACATTTTGGTTCCGGCGCTCCGGATTTGCCTTTTGCTCCTCACGTCGTACACGGCCAACGTCTCGGACAGCCGATCTCAGGTTCGCGTTTTGTCGTCGTTTTCTTCGTTTCGGCCCCCAAACAAATGCGCTTTCTTAACCGACTTCCTCGTCGTCGCTTCCAGGTGATTCACTTCTTGGTTTCTCACGTGGACGTCTTGAGCACGGTCTTGAGCGAATGCCAACATTCCGCCATCGAGATGAAGGAGATCTCGCTCGTCTTGGCCATCTTCGCCAACGTCTACGACGTCGCCAGTAAGTGTGACACGTATTAGGGCCTAGCGTTGCTTTTCGGACCGAGGTCTCGAAACGGTCCTTTAATCCCGCATCGATCTTATTTCAGGCGATTACCTGAACGGCACTAACGCCTCCGCCGAGGTCCAAACCAATTTGTCCCGTCTTTACCGGCTCGCCAAATCTTGCCTTCCGGTCCTTATCGCCACGAAAAAGACCCAAGACGCGACGAGACAACAGCAGCAGCAGCAAAGGGCCGACAAACCGGATAAAAGCGAGGAGGAGGAAAGGGCGTGGGCGGAAGCCGTGGCGAGCATGATGCAATTCTGCGCGAACGTGGTCAAAGGTCCGTTTCGCCGATGCCGAGCTTTGAAATAAAGCGAAGGACCGGTGTGTCTAATCGGGCTTTTTTCTTACCATTTTCAGTCCAGTCGAAGACGAGGCCCATGCTCATTTTCGGCCCTTACCTTTCCGGAAACCAGATGATGGATTCGTACTTGCAAGGTGAGCTGCCGTTTATTTCTTAAAGGGCTTCTCGAGCGTGGCGAAGGGCGCCTCACCGACTGAGGACCCCTTTTTCAGATTATTCTAGGCCTTCGAGGGCCGTCGGCCGCATGCCGGATTTGGACCTTTTGGTTCACCTCGTCCAGCACTCGATGCGCGAGTACTTCACCGTCGTGAACAGCCAGCAGGCCCAAGAGACCTCCTCGTTCCAGACCAGAAGGACCATTTGGCAAATCGGAGAGCAGGACACGACGGTAAGAGAAAACGCCCAAAACTGACCCTGAGGTTCGGCCTGAAAGTATCCGCGTTTCAAATGTTTAATTTAATCGCTTGTTTTGTGTTAAAACTCAGTCGTTAGCCGGAGCGTCACCCAAACAGGAAGATGACAAGAAGAGGGATTTGATAACTTGTATCCTTTTTTAACGAGTTTAGAGTTGCTGAGGCTGAGAGCGGAGCAGCGAGGAATGCGGAGAGCCGAGTAAAGAAGCGACGAATGGAGAGTGCTTT
>JAQGAE010001847.1:0-20489 GCA_034696685.1 Julus scandinavius | reverse complement strand
AGGTGGCAGCATGAGAATGCAAATTAACGGACATTTTTCAAACTTGTTTATTAATTTTAAAAAAATCTACCATTTCAGATTGAAAAGCGAAAAAGTGATACCATTGCTGATTTATCAAGCTATTTTAAACGATTTTTATTTTTATTTAATCTCTTTTGGTTTGGCTGGAATTGTGTTTTAAAATTTCACCCATTGATAGTGATAGGGTTGTGATTCACCTCAAAGAAGTTTTTTGTAAGAGTCAAGCCAGGGGACGTTTACGGTTTCGGACGATTTTTTGAGAAAAGTTTTCTGATATTTACTCAACCTGCGGAAAATTGCGAAATCCATTCAGAATAGCCAAACCGAATTTCCAATTCCCATGTTTATCGAATGGAATTTAAGGGCAGGTAATGCTTTTGGGGGAGTTTAGATACCATCCTGTTTAAATTTTGAGTTTTTATAGATCTCTGGTTGCCCAGAGATTATATCTACTATATACAATATATAATTGTATTTTCATTCATGCCTTTGGCATTCCATTTCTTTTTATTTTCTTTTTTTGTAAATTGATAGCCAGTTGCCAACCAAAATCTAAAGAACGGTATAGTCTCGTATCAAAATGCTCATCCTTGAAGTAATGGAACGTATGATTCCTATTTATACTGTTTAATGGATTGTGGGTGGATGTTTTTAATAATAAACCTATGAAATATTTATCCATCCAAAGTTCCCTCCGTATACTGTTGTAAAGTTCGTTGCATACGTAAAGCGTATACCATTAGGCTTTATAAAGTTTTGAAATATAAACAATTGCTGCATCCAAACTAACTTTTTTTTGATAAATTTGGGTATTAAATCTTTTATACCTAAAGCGTATTTGAACAATAGGTACTTATAGAAGATACTTCACAAATACTTAAACATTTTAGTAAGATATACGACTTGTCAACAAGTTAGAGCTGAATGTCAATTTACATAGTTTAGAGCCGGTTATTTACAGAAAAAAGCACTCTTTGTGTGAAAATTGAGCATTAGTCTTCATTAAAATTGAGAAAGAGTTGATGTCGTAAATTATTTTTATTTTATCCATATCTTGCAGTTAGGCCATTGTAAGCATATCCCACCGCCTTCTCAACCCATGCAACTGATTCATCGAAACGCGTAATCTAGAGCTAATTGACATGACGTTTGACAGTGTTCCCTAGTGGATAAAACGTTCGAGATATATTTACAAAGTTCAAATCTAATTTTGTGAGACACCGCAAAAATCACGCTCATTATTTGATGTCAAACATCAAGAATTCAATTGAAGACGTCAGTGGCTCACATTGCAGAGCTGACACGCATGTCAGTTTCCCCTTTTTAGCAAAACTCGCATCCATGAATTCCGTGGAGGAGAGAAACAAAAGTATGATTAATGATTGGCTTGTTTTGGAAACATTATTGCATCATTGTCGATGTAATAAGACGGCTATACCCGATGGAAGAGGCTCATGGCTAATCTGACAAACGCACGTTTTGATGTGATGTCAGAGGAAATTTTGCAATTAACAGCTAGGTTTAGAATGTTGATGTTTAGAGTGAACATCCATTTGAGATTTGAATGAAAATAACATGGCAGCCATGACAATCCATGTATTCAATGTTTGACATATAGAAGATTCTGACACATGATTTTTTTAGAACCATATATATATACATACTTCACACTGTTGGATGCCAGACATGATCTTGCACTATACACACTCTGTCATCAATTATTTTTGTTAAACTTCTCTTTGTGAATGGCGAATACCACCGGTCGAATTACATCATGTGTAATCCAACAAATTGGGTAGTTTTGGAGATGAACAGTGATGCAGACCTGTTTTGTGGCATCAGTTAACTTGATTAATATGGTTTTCAAGAAAGTTATAGCGTTAACTCCTTCAATAATGTTACTGATGGATGACAGGTATAATTCTTTAAAGACCTCCTCGGAAACATGGATTCAAAAGAAGTTGTTGAAAACTTTTCTTCAAGATACAGTACATGTTGGACGTTCGATGATTTGAGCATTGTGCGACATCTGCTAGCGTTATTTGTCTCACTGGTTGGACAGATTTCGTCACCTTGGTACTTTTTATCTGAGTAATGCCTGCTTTACGTTCTGTGTAATCTGTTTTGCCAGGCAATTTAGCGTACATGTGCTGCGATTTGTTTTCTGCAGGAGCTTCAATACAAATACGAGTGGAACATGTGGGACACTAAACTGACTGGCATTCCAATAAGATGCATCGTTACTTGATTTCCCAAACGCCTAGCTCCTATGGAAGATTTTTTCAGAGGCAGGCGTGTGTAAAGGATGATGCATAAATCCTTTTTCTGCTCTACTAATGAAAAAGCAAATTGTGCTACAACTGCAGGGTGTAGTCTAGCTATTCATATTTCTCTCTTTATAACACCCTTATGACCAGAACTGACCTTGAGATCTGTTAACTGTAGCATACAGACAAATGGAAAATTGAGTCACCAAATTAACAACCACAATAAAACGATTTTCCGGTTAAACACAACTGAACTTTAGTTATTCCGCATCTAACATGCTTTTTATAACATGAAAATGAAAAAAAAACATTTTTTGTATTTTATATTACAATTTTGTGGATTGCCTCGAGTGCTTGTTATATACATGAAGGGCCAGAGTAAAAAATATCTCTCTTGAGGGGATTAAAATAAGTAAAATTATTAACTGTGATTTATGGAAATGGTTCCTTTTGGGAAATTAAATCCATTCCTTTGAGAAACGCTGGTTTCCTAGACGATGAGCTTGCGTATTTTCAGGGTTTCTCGTTGAATTATCCATGTACAAGTATGTGACATTGACCACAAAGCCTCTCGCTAAGTGGTGGGAATCCGCAGTTGTGCTGTATGTGGTTGTCCACAAAATAAGACGAGTGGATGCATCTATGTTAACACTTTTTCAGCTTAAAACACATTCCTAACAGTGTTTTAAGTAGTGTTATTTTGTGTGTGTTGGCATTTACAGCGTAACAATGTGCCACGTATATGTTAGTGTGCCTGAAGCATCAGTACGGATGTGGCAATATAAAATAGATTAACTAACAGCGTACCCAAGGTCAGAAATTTTTAAATTGGTTTAAAGTACATGTGCAATGGAATCGAATCAGGGTGGAATGGTTTCAAACTATACACTTCATTTGAACACACTTAATTGTACCCCATTGTTGCTCATATACGACGTGGATCATCAATGAAATAATGTTTTTCGAACTCTGGTGCAGCTTTCATATTGTTGCCTTCCTCATTTAATAATAAATTGTGTGTGTAAGCTTCAAATTAAGGCAATGTAATTGCAATTAGTTTGTTGGCAATGCTGGTAACAAATTTTCGACTGTCATATCGTTCCCTAAGGTATTTTTACTCCATACCTCGTAACTGAACATGTCACTTGTGTACTGCTTGTAGGATATTCAATTGCATTGCAAAAAGCTCTATGGGGGAAATTTAGATAGAGACATGTACACTACAACTGAAACTGACACTACACTTAACGATATTGAAATCCAATAACAAATTCCGCTACCACAGTTTTAGAATTATTCAGCCCTTAAACACCTCATACAAGTGCCAGAAGTGATATGAAATTTGTTTGGAATGAACGAAATGGACACTGCAGTTTGTTTCTGTGGTCATCTGCTGTCTGTTCCGCTACTACAGTTTTAGAATTCTTCAGCCCTTGAGCACTTTATACAAGTGCCAGGAGTGATAGTCAAATGCCTTGAATGAAATTTTTTGGAGTGGACGAAATGGACACTGCAGTGTGTTTCTGTGGTCATTTGCTGACTGTTCGGTTGCTTTAGTAACTTAGTTCGTGATATGAAAGAACTGTTTCGCGGGATCACAACATCACCATGGCATCCTAATCATAGAAATAGCATCAGGATTACTACTCCTATAGTTTCTCCTCCTGTTTGCCGTGGTAACACCAATATTTGAAGAAATTCGGCATACTGTAAAACCAAGCAGTCCTTGTTGATGATTTGGTAGGGTTTTACCCCCTTGTCTTGAGTTTATACTTTAGCGGTTTTGGCATTCATATTGCGGGCGTCCATGGTATCCATCAGAAGAGTTTCTCTTCGCTGAAGACTTTTCTGCACTCCACCTAAAACCTGCACGAATGTGCGTGCAGTGTTTACAACGGGCTTGGCTTGACACGACTATTGTTGTTCCATTATGCCAATTCATGGCGTTTTTTCGAGCATGAATAAGGGATTGGCTCGACTGTTTGAGGCGGCTTCTGACGCCATTAGTTCCACGCGTAAACTTTGCAAAATCATGCATGGATGAATAATACTTCACGCTTTCTTTGCCTTTGCCAGTTTCGCTGTTCTATTCCTACTCTTTCTACAGATTGGATTTGGAAGGCTTAGATGAAACACTTTCTATCCACGCTTTTGAAGAATTGTATTAAAATGTTTTAACCGCATTTGAACCGCACTGGGCCCAATGCTGTCCTTCGTACAACAAACCTTTAAACAATCGCGTTGTTGTATGAATAAAATTTTGTTGCTTTCATTTTATACATATATGTGATATTTGTAGTGCGAATATTGGGTATTCGATGTAATGTCAGTCTTCGACTTGCGACATAAGATTGTTCCACTGTTTTTTTTTGTGTGTGTGAGCTGTTATATACAGTATGCAATTTCTAAAGAAAGATAAAAACGTTGTTAAAATAGTTAGCAAAGAAAATGCATGGTTGAATATATTTATTTAAACAATATGTAGAGAGATGATAAAAGGACGAGGAAAAATGTAAAGAAAACAGTATACCCTTGGGTTTAATTATATATGGCACATACTGTTTAACATATATATGTACATGAATATACTGTAGATGGAAAATATCATTTATGTTATTTTGTAAGTAATCACATGCAAATATGCCTCTTTAAGACCATACATTCAAGGATATGTCCGTAGATGTTCAATTTCAGTTATGTCCTTATTTTCGCACTTTTCAGGCGTAAGGAGAATTATATGACTATATCAGTTTTCACTCTGGACAGGTTAATTGTTCAGAACCTATCGTGGTCGTAAACAAAGGATTGGTTGTAGATTGTAAAAAGGTAAAACTTTGTAGATTGGTTTAGTCAACCGTTATGCGCTAAAACTAATGGCGATTTCATCGAGTTTACATACATGTACTGTTTGGCGATTCTTGATCATCAACTAGGCTTACGAAATAAAGTAAATATTGGTCCACATGTTAATTTAAAGACGTATTCAGTAAAGGCCATAACGGCGTTCATAATGCAGTTAACGTCGACATGGCTATTATCGTATAGTGTATACATTGCTTATTCATCAGTATGCGTAAAATATAAAGATGGAAACGGATGAGAATAATATTAAGGGAAGCACGTTACACTGTCTTGGCAGTCATGTTATGTGCTGTTATTAGATGAAATTAAAGCTGAAGAAGAGTTATGGCCAGTCAGGCCTTCGAAGTAGACAAAGGGCCCTTCAACAATTTTGGCATTTTCAAGTGAACATGGAAGCTTTAACTTTGAAATGTAGAACTTAATTGAAACGGCAAGCAAAAACGCTCTTGTGGATTCCTTCAACAAAGTCATTCTTTTTTTTTTTTTTGGTTTTGCAAACGGATGAATGAATCTCCACTCTTTTCTTTATACTTTGTGAATAATGGATGGTGAAAATGTCATGAAATAGACAATGAACTTTGTGTGCAATATGACATGATAAGGTCATTAACTTATGATGCTAAAACTTTAAGGTTATAATATTTAAAAAGGCATGATGAGTTTATTAAGAAGTTTCCATGGTGGCTGTTAAGTAAATTTAAAGGTGTTATCAATGTCGCAATTAGAGACACAAATGCAATTATTCCAAATTAAATTTAAGCGCAGTTTAGAAACTATCTTCAGTAGTACTCGAGTTAACCATGATCCTTTGTTTATTTATACTTAATGAGATTAATACTTGTCGTTCTTGTACAAATCCTCGAATGACTAATGTTAAAAGTATTTTTAGATTAATGATTTCAGTGATATCGTGAAATAGACAATAACGATTTTCCTTAGAAATGGCTTTTTAAGTTGGCAGCATTTGTACATACTATATATATCCAGTTGTTTGTTTAATATTACGAATAATGAAATCGAATTAAGCATACTCTGTTAATAATACAGTAGTTAAACACTATATGTACTCATCACTGGTTTGTTTTTGTTGTATTTGCCAGTTTTGTTTTTTTCAATAGCGGTGAAGTTTGATATTCGAATGTATTTTAGAACTTTTCACCAGCAAAGTATTGCGTCAAGAATAGAATTCGTATACTTAAGTAGAATACAAAATAGAAATGTTAATGCTCATTGATTTTGGTTTAAGTAAAATTCAGGTATATTATATGTGCATACATCAGTTTCTGTGTAGTTTTTCAGCTTCAAGCATTAGTAGTTCAGTAACTAGTGAACACATACGATTCTACAGGTATGTTGATGTAAGCCAGAGTACAAGCCCTGGGTTTAAGTAAAAATATCTCTGTAACCCCATAAGATGTGTATACTCGTGTAGGTTTAGTGAGATGTATTGCATCGGGTACTAAGCCGATGACAGTTCACTCGTCAATTCATCAGGGAATGCTTAAGCAAATACGAGGATATGGGTCCCAGATAGAATAGTAATGTTTGCTGATTACAAGACATGTAGATTGTAATTTTGCAATGATTTCTCGGCTGAATTTGCCCAAATATACATCTGCATATACATATGCGAAAGATTTTGAATTCTGGACGTGGTATTTGCATTAGCAGTGTAGTTTCTGTCGCTGCAGGTATGGGAGTGGAGGGTTGTCGTATTAATTATAATAGTATTCTCAAATTTTGCCCCAGTTGCCAAGCGTGTTCGTAGAAATGCAGTTAACTAAAGCTTGTGCTCGAGGCTTACAATGCAATTTGTTGACAAAAGCTCATCTAAGCTGCCACCCATCCAACCTAGAAGTCGAAGAGCCAGAGGATGGACACTGCCGTTAATGGTCGAATTGTTCCATCAGATCCATCAGTCAGGGTTCAAGAGCCTCGGGCTGCTCCTAAACAGATGCACTCAAACCCAATTTGCTAGGCTCTCCGGTAACGCACAATTAGATCACTTAAGTTTAAAAGCTTTGTCTTTTCTCATGGCGTGGCAAGCTAAAACAACAAGGTCGCTAATTCATCCCTAACGCTGGATTCCAATGACCGGAAATGGCGGGTTGGCATGCTTTCCAGACTAATCGAGGTTGAGATCGAGACATGTGTCATACGCAAGCGCGATTGTTTCTGTGGATCACGTTCACAAGAATAACATTTAATGGTTTTAATCACAATATTTGCCATCTTGGCACGGACTTGTTGAATCCATTGTCGTTTCCAATGGCTTTCGTGCTTTAAGTGACCCATCTGGACGCCTGGTATAAAAGCAGCAACAGCGGAGGACTAATGGCTTTCTTATGAGATTCTCTATATAGAGCCTTCATGAAGCCATCTTTCCACACCTATTCTGGAGGGTCTTTTATGTTTTCTTTCTCCCTATACGACCATGAGGATTAAGTCGCGCCTTCAGCGAGTCCATATTTATTTTTCATCCATATATCGGTGGATAAAGGCTTCAATGTGCTCCTCTACTGTCTGTGTTATTGTTATGATTGGCTAAAATTGAAGTGTTTTTCTTAAGCTTGGGTGAAGCGGTTAACACGAAAAGGCAATAAGGCGGAAGTTAGGATGCGTGTTGATTTTGGTTTAACGAAGATGCTAGAAGTTTGCGTGGAATATGCTCCAAAGTGGTGGGATCAAATTTGAGACCAATAAAAGCACTGAAATCATATTGCTTTTTAAATATTAAAAGTCGAAGCATCGTCCAGGAATGGATGAGGAACAGGAGCTAGAAGTGAGAATAAACACAGTTTCGAATAAGTTACTCGTGTAATAAAATTCGTGGGGTGGGGATTTTGCCAATATAAACGACTTTGGTTAAATGCGATGTAGCACACATTCGTGCCATTGTACACAGAGTGCAAATCCTCGAATAAAACCTATATGGCCTTTCTTGCAAGCAATCCTATATATATTTAAAATCAACAAGCAAGCGTATATTATTCAATCTAATAAAAGTCGGGAGTACGAATAAAACATGCTTTCTAAAAGTTATGAAATTGTGTTCAACATGAATGTTAAACTATGGAGGAGGCAATCCTGATGCCAGGATGAAATAAAATTGTAAAGTTTCTAGATGACTTATACTTTTTTTATTGCCGATCAATATTTGTTCCATTAATATTAAAAAAAATGATTAGCTTATATTTTAAGGTTTTTATAATGATATTTGTATAAATTATAAGTGGAGAGTAGTGCCCTTTATATCATTTTTTTTCAACTTCTAGAAATAAATAATTAAATATTCAGATGTTATATTAAAATACTATGCTACTGATGTTGTTGTAATAAGATTAGTTCTACAGTTTGCCGACAGAGAAAATAATTCTCTCATCCAACAAACTGTTTATTTTAATACTTTTTTTTGAATTATACCAATATGATTTTAGGATACATCTGTTTTACTTGTATATATAACAATTTATGACTATTTTTGTTATTTAGTGCCGAAAGCGCTTTCTGATAATAATCATAAACATTGACTAAAATATTAATTCAAAACAAAGCTGCATGGTACATTTTGTATCCAACGTAACGAAAAGTTGGAAAAGCATTGCAAACATTCATCTGTTTACGCGAAATTCGTTTTGCTAAATTACCTTCCAATATCATCCAGCAACAGGATGCAGTATGCAGTAATTTATTTATAACTGCAGAATGTAGAATTGCATTTTTAAGACGTTAATTTAGATCTGAAATCATGAATTTCTATTTACTGTTTTGGCTTGACATAATTGCAGTTGATAGCATAACACATATTATTTTTAATGATGTGCAAAGTAAGTCAAGATGAGCCAACCACAATATTTCATTTTAAAGCGAGATGCAAGTTTGGAATTGCGAGTTATAAATATTTAAGTTGCATCAGTGTATATTATTTGGATATACATATGTTACCTGATTTGTTTAGTGTGTACAGAGCGTGTGTGATGGACTATTTTGGAGAAGCAAACAAACACCATTTATTTGGCATAAACATAAACTAAAAATTCAAGAAACAACATGCATGTTACTTTGCTATTTAATAAATTAACAGGGCAGAATACAAATCATTTATGAAAAGTGCATTAGATGTTTGATTTCCAAATGCGACATTTGGCATTTGCTTTACGTTAATGTAAACTGAAAAGCAATTCTGTTCTAAACTTCATGAAATGATATTACTTTAACACTTCTTCTGCCATCATTTTATTGCATATATAAGCTGGAACCGCAATGTGATTTTTGAGCAAACAAAACTATAGCATCTTAAGTAGCTGTCGAGTCAATTAATGTAATTAAGCTGGCACTTTGCAACATAAAAGAAAATTGCGAGCTTTGTAGAAGCAAGGAATGCACTTCTGAATGAACCAATTTGAGCGAGAATGATTGCGTTTTTTTTTTTAAATCCCTTGAATCAAGTCGAACTTCTTCGCTTGGCTCATTTAAGGTTATGTGAACGGATTTGACGTCATTATTAATGTTCTTACGTATTCAAATGAGGTGGTGATTATGCAGCCATGGTTATAGTAATGAGTGGAGTTTTTTCTAATTGAATTTTATCAATTATCATTAAATGTGGTATGGGTTCTCAAGAATTGTCATCCAGGGTCGAGTAAGACGATTAATGAACATAGTGGAGCGGTTGATTAGTTCGTAATGATTTGGATGCTTCTGAAAAATTGGAATGTTTTTTTTTCCATCACTAGAGTTAATGTTACTTCTGTTCTTGAGAATTCACACAGTGTGTGTGTAACTGGGATCATCTTATTCTTTTAAATAATATGTGTGTTTTCTCTTAATTTTTTTGCACAATAATTGGTTAAATGGCTGCACTGCAGTAGGAAATCAAAAACATAAGTAATTGAGGGTCATCTAAGAAGCATGAAAAATGATCATAATGCAATCAATGTTTAAGATAACATGACATCATTGTGGTTCGTCCATCTCAGCTTTTGTTTTTTTGACTAATCGACTGTGGTATTCGTATTTCGCATTCTTGCATTCGCCTATAATTTAGTGTATTGTTAATCATATTGGAAATGTTGGGTTTTCTGGAGTAAACATGTCAGTTTCTCGTTTATCCTATCATGATAGAAAGTCCTTATCGAATCAACTTGTATTGCTGCGGTTGATTCATTTTGATAACAGCGTAAAAGTCCAAACATATACTGGCTGAAAATCCATTTATGGTCAAGGCTTATATGAAGAAATCTGTTCAATTGACAGGCTTCTTTTGATTACTTGAAAGAAAAAGCAATTCCCTAAAATATATGAAACTAAGATGTATTGATATCGTACAGATGTGCCATTTTTTTCTGGAAACTAATCTCTAGAACTCTTATATCAATTTCTATTTCACTTACATGCCAGAGTTTCGTAACATGTTCTCTCTACAGTGCATCATTTTTTTTTTTTTTTTTGCCTTGCTATCATTGTTTTATTCCTGAAGAACTTTCGCAGCTTTATTTCAGATTATTCAGATGTGAAGTCTGCGTGTAATTTCACTAATGCAAGATCAATTTTAAAAATAGCTTACGATAGATACAATATATCCCTATTAGGACTAACCTTGGTTTGCTGCAAGAGTCTATATCGTTAAAATATAAAATCATTAGTTTTGATAAGTTCTACAAAATTTATCTTGGTTACCAAAAAAAAAAAAAAAAAAAAAAAAAATTTAATTTGAAGAATTATCATGGTGATTATATTTTAAAAGATGATGCTACTGCATATAAAAATAAATGTATACGTTTTTATTATCACTTACAGTGTATGCTTAAAACTAACTTTATATGCAAAGAGGTTATTTATTGACAATATGAGACTCAGCTCAGCAAGTCATTCGTATTAATATATGTGTGTGGAAGTAAATCGTAAAATTCAATCATAGGATTCAATCAAAGCTAGACTGCTGACTGTTGGGTGGTGGCTAGAATGCTGGCAATGCGAAAGGTTAGCCATAAGGTAGGGAGATTATTATTAATGTTAGATAAAAGAAATGGTATTACTTCCACTGCTGTAATGGGGGTGTTACTTGTTGAACGCGCTTTGGTTGCGAGAACTTTATATGACTTATGGTATTAACCACACAAAAAACAGTGGTTTTCTTTGATATGTACATATGTAGATCTGCAAAACATTCATTAAAGGTTTTCGTGGTAAGAAGTGTACTTATATTTACAGACGCTCGTATATAATCTTGAACATCGAGATGTTTTGTTTTTCTGTTTTGTTATTTATAATCATGATGACATTTTTAAGTTGTTTTTCTGAGCTTTCTCTTTAATGAAAATGTCTGGGTTGATTTTTCAGGCAATTTTAAAGCAAAACTATCTTAGACAGCATATGAGCCAAATGCCATTGTCAAAAATATTGATATTTCGTAAAGTTTATTATATAATATACTGGTCGGCGATGATGATGATGACGATATTTTACAAGTCATTTTCTTGTCCTAAAGCCCGCAGACATCGCAAAAAGGAGACACAAGTATGGCACTTATAATAATGATATCCAATTCATAAAATGATATTATGGCGTATAGTAATCCAACTTGTGGGTATTTTCTATAGTAAAATATTGCAACAATTGTATAATATTTTCAAGAAAATTGGATAATAAAATTAACGATATATCATTCAAAAGTTATCATTCTAGAATTTCGTCAGAAATGCGATCCATGTTGAGCAGCATCCGATTTAAATTTCATTTTGAAAGGGTGTAGTTTTACAAATGGAAATGGAAATTGAAATACATGTTGGTTTTCTCATTCATTAATAATTGTCATCACACTTTTATGATTAGATTAAATATAAATTCGCTCCTGTTTTCAGCGTTCACATTGGGCCATAAGCGGTATTTTGCACGAAAAATGGCTGCATTATTCACCACTAATCTTTAATGGATCGTTATAAAACTGAGTTGTAACACTAGAAGATGTGATTTCTTATAAGTCTTCGTGTTTGGCGTAGTTTCATGCGTGATGATTTCTGCATCTAGGGTTTTTTTTCTACTTTATTTTACTCGGGTTTGTAAAGCGAAGTGCGGGAACCATTTGTCATATATATCACCTTGGCAGCTTTCTATGTTACTTCAACTTGTACAAAGTCATCTTTCAATAAAACTAATGCCATTAATAATTGAGCTTTTCCAACTTGAACAAATGATTTAGTGAACTCTTGATGTACGACTTGTTAGATCCATAATTACGCCGAAGCATAAAGGGTTTTTATGAAGACGAATCGTGGATGGCGTAATTTGATGCAACAGCTTGTACGGTATATTGTATTGATTTTTGCATTTGGGAAAGAAACTGACACTTGCTGTGACTATGAATGCATATAGGTGGCGCTGGATGAGAAATGGAAGACATCTTTTTAAAAAGGGTTGCAAAAACTTTTGAAAAATTAAATTGTTCAGACATTGCTTTGGTTTTTCATCAAGCTCTCTTTCTTGGTTCTGCGACATTGACTTTGATATGAAATTAATTGGAAACAAAATGGATGATCAAAAGACAGAGCAAATTTATAAAGAGAATTGTTTGTGCTGAAACAATTGATAGCACATGCGCTGTAGTTAGCTTCTTATTGGACACAATTGGCAAATGAGCAATTCTTCGTTTTGGCCCGATAATAATTCACGAGAAAATTCAAGATTATACTAAAGTAATGTATTTTATGTTTCATCAAATCTATAAAGAAGAGAGTGTTCTCTCAAGACAATGTGCGTCATAACAAGTTTAAGAACAAGACAATGATCCGACAAATAAGGCATGCACCGCTTAACTTAATGTACTGAATAATACTAAGTAATCAGTAGACTAAACAAAATGCGTGTTTTCTGTGCCATTTTAGTACAAATATCTCAAATTATCCAAAATTTGATTGTAAGCTTTTTAGATTGTAAAAGGATAATCAAAAGTCAGTACAATTCTATAGCGTGCATTCGAAACAGTCTTTGTTAACGAACAAGTAATTGTCTAAATTATACTACTGCATTATTTGAAGTAATTTATAACATTTTACTTCAGATGTTGTTGTAAATGGTGTACAGTCAAAGAGTACATTGAACGTGTATGCGTTAGAACTTGGTGCGTTACTACTCATGCCAAATCTTCTCAATCCTTTAATAACCATTCTTGTGACAACAACACGGAAACACATTTCCTGTTGTATCCTAGCGAGAAAGGTCAGGAAACGATCAAAATTGGAATGTGTTGAAAATATACTATCGTGCAAGGACAGAAAATGTTAGGAAGCAGTTTGAAAATAAGGGCACTTATGCGGGCATTGTACAGTCTTTCAATTTCCTTTCATAGCGTTATTATGCGCGGCCATAATTGGCTTTTGTTATGGGTGTTTGGTCCTCGTCGTGAACTCTATATTCGCGTTTCCTTTGGAGGTAAGGTTTGGTTGCAGGATCGAATGTTTTCGCAGTTTGTTGATAATGACGCCGTATTACGACCGTAAATATTCTTCAATGGATTTCTGGTCGGATATCACGGTCAAAAAGGATCGTTGAATCGTTGACCCGGTTACAACAACCTCTCTCGCACCGTTTAATGAGACGTACGATTCGGAAAGAATTTAAGACCCGGGATTTCCTCGCCTCCCACCACTTAACATGTCACACAATTTTAACGATATAGTCGATGGCAACTCGAGTGTGGACATCGCTGCAATAGGCAAATGCGTTCTGAAGACAAAAATCAATTTTCGAGTCGTCGCGACCATCGATGCAATGTCCCGAAGATGTCAACTGGTGCTCTAGCCCACGACCCCACGTAACGAGCAACCTTCTTCGTCCCCCCAAAACAACCACAATTAACGATTAAATAATCCTGTAATCAACGCTTCACGTGCAGCATCGATGATTTGCCACGTCCGGGAGCATTCCTCACATACTGTATATTTATAAAGAGCAAACTTTAAGGCGGTTATCAGTGCTTCCAGACTTTGTCAGGATTTCCCTTGCTACGTTCTAACGATAAGCAAATAGGCTAGATATCTGTATTCATACTATATGTTAAATACGTTTAGGGCTTTGGTTCAAGGTTTCCAAGTTAACACGCGTACTGACACACATTGGGGAAAAGGAATTGTGCTTTAGATGAACTGTGTTTGGTAAAATTCTGAAATGTGATAATGTAATAACATCTACACGAGCTTGATATTGTATTACCATCCCATATATATGTGAACTGAATGCCATAACAGCACATTTTGATGTTTTTAATCTTTTATTTAATGGATTTATGAGAAAATATAATATTTGTGTGTTTGTATTTTTCTTTGTTAATGCAGCTGTTGAAACAGCATTTAAAGAAACAATGTGATTATTTTATACATCTTTTATAGGACTCCTATTCAGAATGTCAACATTGATTTACTTACACATTTATACTGCACATAACAATTTTAATTACAGCAATGTCGAAGTTCTTTATATAGAAGTCCTATTTATAGAACTTCAACATTGATGTTCTGGACGAAGATTAAGTCACATAAATTCATGTCTTGACAATTTTTTTCAATATACGAATCCATACCCGTTGTACCTATCTTTCACAGACGAGTTTATTCGATCTGCTATCTATGCAGGTATATTTTCCTCAAATAATCTCGACAATTCCAGAACATAAACCCCCATCCATTGAACTTCAGAATTGTATCCCTGAAGGCTGAAATGTAATGCTCGAATTTTTTTTGCTGTCTTGTATGGAAGCATTGATGGACCACATCATTCAAAGGTGTATCAATAGGAAATATAATCCCAGCATACTTATAATTTTGTGGCGAGTACAGCTCAGTCTCCAAAGTCTATAATAAAGGGTTATTTTGTAATAGTAATATTATTAGGAGCTTTGTGACCGGTTAGGTACAGAACCACATTTGTTTCTATACGTGCATCAGATATACTTGATGACAATAAGCCTCATACGAAGGATGGGATCACCTTCCATTTTTTCACGAACCAGTTGATGGACAAGCTGATGCATAAATGATCTATAAACACTGTAATATCCTTTGGGAAAGATTCCGTCAAATCATCTCTACAAGAGAATTGATTTTTTTGGAATTAAATGGGCGTTGCTAGTTCGAAATTTGTCCTATAGAATAATGTAAAAGTTTGAAGAAAAAAATCTCTATTTGGGTTTGCACAAAGACGTCTTCATTCTAATACGGTAATACCGAAATGACTGACTATAGGCAGTAGTCCTTCCGTCTGAACAAATGTAATGAAATACAGTAATGAAAAATGGAGGCAATTTGCATGTTTCGTGGAGGAATGTTTTTAATCGAATCCAACAATGCTTGTTCGCTCAAATTGCAAGCCTTCTGGAGGCTGTCAAACTTCAGACGCATCGTTTTTTTTATTTTCCAAAATGCCTGCTACAGCCAATTTCTCTTCAATGTTGCTGATTCATCATTGGCAACCGACCAACAACCGTGCTAATTGAGTGTTGCATTTTGGGGTGCATATTTTCGGATACATTAAAAAAAATCTCTTCGTATTTTATGCAAATTACTCTTAAACTGGATGAGTTTTGCTTTTAGGTTTGTGGCAGCTGCACGGATGTCAACCATGTCGAATGCTGCATTTTCAAATATATATTTGCACCTGAGTGTGACATTGAAGCTTTTATCGAGCCAAAACCGACGAGAACGTGTGAACTTTTACGTGAAAATTCCTAATTAGGTAATTTTTACTTATTTTTTTAAAGATAGATTTTGCTGTCAGTATAAAGTTCTAAAAAATATTCTAGCACCATTTTTAAATTGACATATGTACGCACGTTAATTAACATACTTTTGGACTGTTTTAGCGTCGTTTTTCGAACAAATTTGCAAAATGCTAATACGAAATTTTTATTAATATATGCACTGCACTTGCTCACCAAAAGTTGAATTGAATTAAAACCAAAATACAACTTAATGCTCCTGACAATCAAGATCATTACCATTAGGTCAGATTTTCACAAGGGAGTGTTACATATTTTTAAGAAATTATCTTTTTTTTGTAAAGTGGGTTAATGCTAATCATAAATATTAAATTATTTATTTAATTCTTACTGGAGCAAAACATGTTAAGGGAAAGTAGTACTTTATCAATGTTTCTGAATAGCTAGAACACAAATAGCCTCGTCGAAATTCGATCAGTTTTTCAGTAATTGATATATAGATTCTCTTGTTCGGTATATGTATGTATATGTTCTGGCATTTTCTGCTAAAGTAAACATCTTGCCATTATCATGTAAAAACTCGTGTATACATAGTTAGTTACGCTACACCAAGCTACTATAGTGTCTGGCAAGTATTGCATTATAAAGTATGGTTTGGGAATTGAAGTGAATCCACTCTAGAATGCTACACACATCTAACCTGCTCATGAAAGCTCTGTTTAGCATTTATTTTCAAAAAAGATTCTAATTCTTGCCAAAATTTAAAAAAAAAACTGCCTCGGTGTCTTCATCATGCCGAAATCTCATCGTATATTGGCGACAGAAGGCGACGAACCATTTTTTCCTGGAAATTGATCGCTGTAATGACGGTTTGATCAGTTGAGCCCCCGATTTTTGATAAAATAGCGTCATCTGCATTTTTCAATGGACCGAGACACATTCGCGCCTGCTTCATTATGCTCTGGGAGACACGTAATTCGGCTTAAGTTTACGTGACGAGCAACATCAATTGCTCAACATTCGTCTTCCACTTTCCCAAGTGTGGTTAAGGCGCCATGGGCATACCGATGTCAAGGCTAATTCTTGCAACACGTTCCATATACAATTCTACCTTCAAAAATTTGGCCGTCAGGGGGGGCTACCAACGTGGTTCCTTTCAGGTCTGCAATTTAGGAACCCAATTGATGGCCAAGTTTCTGATTGCTGCAGCTTAGATAACGCGTTCTGTTTTGTCTGGCGTGAAATGGGCGTTGCGATCGAATCGCAATAAATCTTTACTGTCACCGTATACGAAGATTTGACTCTGTAGGCCAGCAACGGCGAGAAAACTTAATGATACATGCAGGACTGGATTCAGAATGGGTACTCAGTTGGAACATTTTAGGGCTTTGCATTTTCTTTATGGCTATATACAGGGTGGGCCAATAAAAAGTAAGCCAACTTTATAAAAATTATAAAAAGGTTTAATGGAAGTTATTGAAAATTTGTACACGTGTACTTAAATAGGATACAACAAAATTCCCTATTTCAATTTGTGTTCAAAGTTAACACCTTTCGCAGAAATACAAGCCCTAAGGAGCATACGCCATTGGGCGATTGCCTCGTCGATTGTTGTTTGATTAATTTCATTACAAGCGTCCAAAATTCGCTGCTTCAACTCGTCGATGTCTGCATTCATTCCTCCAAGTCTTTGGCCACCTAACAGTCCCGACCTAAATCCACTTGACTATGCAATCTGGGGTATAATGGTTGACAAAGTGTATCGCTCAAAGATATAACAGACATCGACGAGTTGAAGCAGCGAATTTTGGACGCTTGGAATGAAATTAATTAATCAAACCACAATCGACGAGTCAATCGCCCAATGGCGTATGCGCCTTAGGGCTTGTATTTCCGCGAAAGGTGCTAACTTTGAACACAAATTGAAATAGGGAATTTTTTTGTATCCTATTTAAGTATACATGTACAAATTTTCAATAAATTCCATTAACAAATAACCATTTTATGATTTTTATAAAGTTGGCTTACTTTTTATTGGCACCCCCTGTAGTTTCGAAGCTATGAGTCCATTGGCTGGACTGTACACGGCTTAAGATTCACCCTGTTTTTAGAGAGGTTTCAATGGAGGAATAATTGCATCTTATAACTTGACTGATTACAAGTAGTACTTAAACATGATACTGTTAGAACCCCACTTATCCGTCCTGGTTGAGACTGGAGGTTGGTATAGTTCATTAATTATTTGTATACTACTTTGTATGGATTAGTAATTAGCATTGTTCAATGAACTGTATTTTTCTGCGTATTTCTCTTTTAAGTTGTCATACTTGTTTTTTTGGTTTTTTGTGTGTTTAATTTGGAGTTATCGTCTTTTCCTTGAGTTTGGACGACATTTCATTCTTTGTTTTCTAATTCCTGGAATCTGGAGTTTAAATGGTAAACGTTTTTTACTGAAACGATGTAAACTTGGAACATCAAACATTCTCAATTCTATAGCAAGAAATTGGCAAAGATTTACCAAATAAACATGCACAAAGCTGTATTTCTGTTTTTTGTTTTTTTGCGAGAGATTTGAAAAATGCTACTGAAGAAAGTTCAGAAAGTAAAGATGTTCTGCAAATAAGAAAATGTATAATTTTTGTGTGCCCTGCAATGATGAATGAAAATGAAGAAAAAATAAAAAATAAAAAAAACCGAAACGTTTATTGGTGCTGTAGTTGAAATAGACATTTATTCATGTTTGAATTTCTTCTGTCGCTGATTTTATCAAGAATGTTTACAGTTGGGCATTAGAGAATATTTTAACATTTCTTGATTTACTTAGGAGAAATGCGTATTATGAATCCAACGTTATCGTCATTATTCTTCAATTGGTTGGCACTTACGGTTTACTTGCCTTCTAAATATAATACTCTTCACAATTTGAATATACAAAAAAAAAATGCGAATGCGAATAATTATACATGCATAACCTTGATGTTATGGATGAATGAATTATCTAATACAACTTTATCAGATTGTGTTGGATGGTCTTTTTATCTGGGAAGAAACTTACATTTCTAGAACTGCGCGTTTTGTATACGTATATTTTTGATGAATATTTTGGATGAGATGAGATAAGATGAGATTAGATAGCTTTAATGATACTTTGGAAATGCGTTATGCAAGCCTCAGAAAAAGATAGCGTACGGATTTCTTCCGGGGAAAATCCCATCTGTATGAATTGCAAACTCCGGTTAGAATTTATTATCTTTGGCTGCCATGGAAACAATCCGAATACTCACTTAGATTTTGCTTGAGAAGTTGTGGGTCACTTCCCAATTAAACTAACATTCTGATAAGGCATTATTGAATGAAATTGAAATACCCATGCATACACGGTGTTTTAAGTTGGAATTTCTGTTCACAAGTTACAGTTACTTTTTAGTAATCTGTCTTGGTTTAATAATTTTCGCCTCAATGTCGCAGTTGCTCCGTTAAGTGGTTTAATACTAGATGTAAAAAAAAACATTGTTTTAATTTAGTATATAAGTGTTAGTTACTTTGTATGAATTTTATTTCTGAATGCCAGATTCCATTTTTTTTATTTTATAGCTCGCTCAGATGCCTCTAGTGAGCGGTTCCACCACCTTCTAAACACATAACGTTTAAATTTTATTATAATTTGGCAAAATCTTGTACCTAAAGACAACAGGATACATTAATTCAGCCTCATGTATAGTCTTGTGAAAACGATTGTAAAAGAGACGGTTAAATGTACGCCATTAATGCTGGAAAGAAAGTTTTAGTGTGTTTGCCTCTAGTTTTATAGAACTAAAAGTAAAAGGGTAATTCGCGGATATGCCTAAATCTTCTTTTCTTGGAAATTAGGACACATTTTAGTACCATTTTCGGTGTGTAATACCTTTAACGCCATCCCTAATCTTGCGTTTCTCAGTCTGCAAGTAGTACAAGTTCACTGCAAGTGCAACTTCTGGTTTTCAACTTCTTACATCGATGTTGCAAAGGCCGTTTTGGTTTACTGGGCCGTTTTTTTTACTGCTCCACTTGTTTTTTACGATGATTTCCTCTTCGTATACGTCGCTACACTCGTCTGCCTTTGGGGAGAAAAGGGCTGTATTGTGGGGCTGGCGAATCGAAACAGCATAATGTTTCCCCACTTCATTTGCCGGAAGCTTTTCCGTCACATTCGCTTCAGGGTTGCCGGCAATCAGCAGCCGCATATCAAACTGCATCATGTCAGTGCTACATGTAGGTTTCAAACATTAAAGCCGTGCTTTGAAAATGGCAAAACCGACGGGTAAATAACATTTCGCTTTCTTCGCAATCCATGGGGATGGGGCCAAATGTACCGAATTGAAAATTTTGCATATACGTCTCCTGACAAGTTGGCCGTTGCATGCCACTGATGAACCCAGTGATGACTCCCTTCTAACATGCGTCATCCCTAGACAACAGGCAGATTGCTTTGTACTTATCCCTGTAAAATTCAAAGTTACGTACACTACTTGTGAGTACGTAGAGTTTGCCTCTCCATTGAGGGGGGGGGGGAATTGGCACATGCTTTTCTACTGGAGTCATGCAATTTCAACTAAATTTCTTCAACAAAAAAAAAATTCAACTAAAGT
>JAQGAE010001846.1:0-20499 GCA_034696685.1 Julus scandinavius | reverse complement strand
AGCTGTGGTATGGATCTGGGACTTGAGACGCAGCTCAGTCTCAAGCTCATGCAATTTGAGCAACTGTGGTACGGGGGGGGGTATCATCCAGCAAGACTTTGTTGTAAATACCTACTACAGTAATTTATGAAAGTAGGAAATTGTTGCCTAACCATGTTATGCCATTCTCTCCATTGATTTATGGATTCTGATAACTGGGGAATCTTAATGGTTTGAAATTGTTTGTTAATTCATGAGAGCAACAAGATCTATTGTACTCTTCTGTATTCCATCGTCCCAATGTATCTAACCTTTGTTATTTATTTGTCTAAGTCCTTTAAGACTCTTGACGCCATAGATGTGCAATGTCCCCTTGCCTTTACCACACTACTTCAGCTGGATACAAGCATTTTTTTCTTTCTTAAAATAATAACACGTATCACATAAGCCAACCACAACAATACAAGTTGCTAATGTCAAAAGCTAAAGTGCTGAGCACTTGTAACAAGGCCATCCTTTATACCGATGAGGAATTTTTCACAGTTTTTGAAGGGTCTTGGCAAGAATTCTTGCGATTTGCAACACCATCCTCAAGGATAAGCCAAAAGTATAGCGTTGAGAGGGCGCACTATTTAGGAGGCTGTCAGAGATACAAAGCCACCTGCAAAGTTACTTTAAACAATTTGGTCATTTTTTTTTTTCTTGTTTCGCCCTAATATAAATATTAGTCCAGTTAACGCTTCGTCAAAGTCTCGTAAATTATCATCGGTTTGTTCTGGCCATTAATGTTAAACTTGTCACGTTTAATGCAAATTTATTATCAGAAATCAATTGTGTTTTTTTTTCTTTTTTCTGGACTGGTAGAAACCTGATCCCATCGAATACAGCTGCTTGAGTTTGACCGAACAGAAGAAAAATTTATGTTGATTTCTGTGAACACCGATTTCACGGTGTCAGTTATTTGGCGCGTCTCAGGTGACCCTGATCCAGTTGTCACAATTTTAATTGTTACATGAGTGGCGTTGCATGCATGCACGGTGGGGAAACTATAAATTATTTTTCCCCATTTGTAGGAGTTGCCAACCACGATGACAGAGCATGACGCTGACATGGTACTGCTACTTTATTATACAGTGGTCTTTTGACCAAACTTTGGAGAATTGTTAGAATTACTTTCCCCTTCTTTAGCAGAACTAACCTCACTAATCACTGCTTTGTAACCTGCTACAATTAAATAGTGTTGACTAACCCACAATCTGATATTGGGAAATCTGTGGTTTTTGTACAAAATGGCTTGTGGAGTCACTCTTGTACCCTACACATGTACTGCACGGTTTGGTATGGGTGAAGTTATACTTAACTATAGCTTTGATGGGGGTACACTAACAATTATCTTGGGGTAAATGGTTAAAATTGCCTTCTTCCACATTGTTTACCAGAGTCCTAAGCTGGCTCGTGATGCACAGATTTGATTGTCCATGTGGGCAGTAGCCTCGAATTCAGCACCTGGTCATTCCTTTATAATGAAAAATGCACTCGAGCGTTATTTTTCAATGGCTTTTCTTCCCCTAAAACCATATATCTTCTTCATTTTTCCCTTTTTTTGTTGGAAATAAATGTTTCAGGTTTATGGGGTTAACCACTGGAATGTAGAAATTAATAGCGAAAGTTTGGCAGCTGAACTGACCCTCGTCCATGTTGAAAAAATTCTCCCCCCCCTCCCCCTCCCCCTCTTCCTCCTCCTCCTCGCTATCATCTTTTATTTTCTCTCCTCCCTTCATGTAATCTTAAGGTTTTAAGGCACCGAAATACGGACGTGGGATTAAACCTGGTCAAGCTTAGTTCTAGAATGACCCCCATCAATGCCACATTCCGTTGTTCATTAGCCCGTATACTGCAAACGACGACAAATGGTCCAAGAAAGTGTAGGCTGGCTATACATGCTCTCATCCATATCCCTTTCCCCTTGCCATTTTTTTTTGTACCTTTCTCCCCCTCTGTACTATTTTTTAAGAGCAATGTTACCTAAGCTTTTAAAATTTTGAAAAAGGTAAGGTAGGCCGAAATTTCCCCTACAAATTGGGACTGTACAAAATGCGGCGACCCCAAATTTGTATGCTTGACAAGTAGATGACATTTAAAATAATAATCCCAATTGAAAGAAAATGACAGCTATGTCATTCCAGTCGTTAAAATGGCATGCTCTCAAGTATTTGAGTCCAATTATTTTTTTCTATGTGGGAGTTTGGAGGCTTCATAAAAGCTTAATATTTGTACTTGGGCTTGTTTTAAATGAATTTTCGAGTCATTAGGCTTGAACTGCCTTGCCTGAACCTTATAATTATTAAACAGTAATTGCTAAATATAAGCGGCTCAGGATTTGCTAAGCGCAGGTTTGTCAAATCTGCAGTTTTTCGATTTTTAGATCTTTTGTAAAATGTAGGACTTCCTGAAACACGAGTTTCGATGCGGAAATCTAAAAGAAAGAGAAAAATCTTTTTTTGAAATAAATTTACATACATATGTTTGTTAGGGGAGGTTCGCTGTCAAAGAAGATAAGTCTCACTATAATCATCCTTTACCCATGTTTTAATGCATGCTATACTATTTTCTTTGTACATGTGAAGGCACCAGTTGTGGTATTTGTAGATTCTGTGAGCTATGAAATTTGGGCTTTGCATTGTTAAAGAATCTTTCATCCCTTTGTGGAATTGTTAACATTGCAAGCAACCTTCTGTTGGTTCTTCTCAAGAGATAATGCAGACGTCCGTTTTGAAAGATTTATACCTATAGGCGCAGCACTGGTGTGTATATGCGTGGGCAAAACGAAAACAAAATGGTAGGTTGATGTGAAGGATTTTGTAGAGAATAGTTTCTTATCTCTTTCATTCCGTTTGGCTTGTGCTTTGTGTGCAACTAAATTAAATTAGCTATGTACTGTATTTGTTTTAAAAGCTTTTGGTTGAGGATCCGAAGGCTCTTTGATCTTGGTGCATAGTGGCGATTTAGTATGAAAAGATTGGTTTTGATACAATCACTAATATCCACCCGGCTGGAAATAATATGCGGAATCATACAGTATGTCATTACTGTATATGATATTTTCTGAAAATATTTTTTGTCATACGTTGTATATCATTTGGCATGGGCATACATAGTCATATATTCGCATGTAAGCATGGATCTAGAATTACATATTGTACTAAATGCCTTAAATGGAAATACAAGTCCATATATGGCATTTCCCATAAATATATGCATATACATAATGTGCCATGTGTTATTTTCCACCATGGCATGTATGCAATTGTTATCAATTTGGCCTTAAATGGACTCTTTAAGTGCTGTATTTGCCATATACAGTATGACATTTCCCATACATATATGAAATATAGGCGAAGTATAATTTTCTACACAGACAGCACAATTGTTTTTAAGTAGGTCTTAAATTTACATACATGTATACTGCATTTGTCCATAAATGACATTTTCCATAAAATTATGTATATGCATATATACAGTGCGTATGCCATATATAGTTTTTCCACCTGGACAAGTGCAATTGTTATCTATCTAGTCGTAATATTTTTAATAGATATATCTAAATTGTGTGAAGAATATAAACTTTCTCGTATAACAAAATTAATTATTGGTTCGCCGACTGTTCTTCAATATATGAAACCGGAATTTTAATCTGCTTTTTTCCAATGTGCTTTCACCGATAATCAATCTAGTCACAGTTTGGTGCAATTTGGCCCTACAGTATATCTTTACATGCTAATGCTGTCTTCTTGTCAAGAGTGCACTCTCTTTAATAAAACAGTAGCTTACTTTGACATTGAATAGTAGTTCAACAATAATTCTGTCGCGACTGCTAAAATTTGTGACTGTAAATGGAGATATACCCTGTATATATTTTATATCATTATTGGTAGGACTATAGGAGATCTTTATTTGTATAATTTATGTGTCTGAAGTCTGCAATCGAATTATCCAAGGTATACAGCTTGGGTATACGACAACAGCGTCTACAAACATGCAGTTTTATTTATATAGGCTTTTTTGTTATATTAAAATATTAAAGTGAGGCATTCTTCATTTTTATGCTTACAATTACTGCTTTCTGCGCGCCGTGAAAACTAAAAATGAGAGTAAATATTATGCAATAAGTGTCTGTTTGCTATCCTTATTAGAGGGGCTCAAAACGAAATAACAAGTAAACAAATAATTAATATTTATACTCTGCATTGGGAAATATAGCCAAAAGAAGCAATTAGTTTTTTCGTAGCATATAGGCGTCGTTTGCTTATTCACACGCATTTTTACTACTGTATGTATAATAGAAATTTTAAATGAAGCATGCGTGGACTTGAATTGCTTTTGACAATGCGTGTAAACAGTCGCATCTGGTGTCTGCCAACTTTCCGTTGATTTTTAATTTTATACACTAACGTGTTTAATAATTACTTATTTTTTGTGTTAGAATTTAGTTGGTGTACAGCTAAATATTGATTAAGCATTCGCTGAAATTGCACGAGCAGGAGTTAATTTTCATTCGAAAATGTTGGTGCCATAAACACGATTGTATTCACATACCAATGTCATTTCCCAAATGTTCAGTCACAATTTGGAAATACATGTATAGATGACCTGAAAACATCATTGCACCTATACTAGCTTCCACCAACCTTCATTAAGTGACGCATGAATGCTTCTTCAAGTAAGATTTGCAGTTAACATGTAGTTTGTGCAGAAAAAAATATTGAGGAAATGCTTAAAACAAGAACTATACCACGCCTGATAAATAATGCGGCTCGTGCACAACGTGAAATCGGGAAATGGCGTCCAAAATTTAGATTGACTCCATCCACATTTGCCAGTTCACCAATTGACTGGTTTGCGAATGGTTGAAAAAGCTAGTTTGTCGAATAAACATGAGCCCTATACCTTGAAGCGAATATTGGAAACGAAAGTATTTGCTCAGAATAAAATTGAAATCTTATTTTGGTGTTTTGAGGTTTTTCTATAATATTTTGAGACGTTTTTGATCAGGCAAGAAACCTATGTAGTGTTAAAAGTCGATGAATTGCTTCTTTAACTGCATGTTACCAAGTGGCTACCAACAGCTATAGAAAATCTTGTATTGCTTGATTTGCTTCATGCAGGTCCAATTAAGTTGTCATTTATGAAGGAAATCTATATTTAGCGCGGTGTTTATTAAACATTTTGGCTATATACCTGCTGTTTGTACAAGCTCATAAAAGACTTTATGAAAGTCCTTGTATGCAGGCCGCATCTTAATCCCTGAATGTTTGCTATTCTATACACTTAGATTGGATCAATACTCTTTCATAAAAAGCCAAAGACTAAGGCTTCACGTCTCTTTGAAATTATTTATTAGAAACTATGCGAGACCACGAACTCGACTGAGATTCTAACCAAATCCACTTGTTGCTATGATCAAAAAAAAAAAAAAATTCTAAGAAACTGGCTTTCATGCATAGCCTGCTACTTAGCAATTTAATGTTTGCAAAGTCACAAAGTAGACATTATTGAAATACTGTGATCGAAATTTGATAAATCTTTTTTGAAGGAATTGGATTTTTAAAGAAATGATTGAAATATTGCTTAAATCTTCATAACGAATGCTACTTAAGAGTATACCACATAAAGCAAAATGAAATTTATTTTCAGTGTATATATATATACAATGGCAATAGCATTATTTTCTGGCTGAAAGCAAAGTCGTGTTTCCTGGCATCAAACATAATGATAAAAATAATTGTCTTCTGTGGAAGCGAAATTACGTTTGTAAACAACTCGTGAGAAATCATGTTGATGTGAAATGAAGTAAAAAATGGTATAAGATAACCTAAGTTATAGTAATAACGGATCCCTATTGTACCATAAGAAATAGTTGGCTCGCCTTCATGCATGACCATATGTATGTGCAGGTGTATGGCAAAAGATGAATCTAATAAGTATGGCGATTAAAGTTATTATAGGTTATTACGTTTATTTTGTGTAGGATTTTCTCTTGTCTTTTTTTGTGGAAATAAATGCCTTTTTCCAGATGTAGATGCTTGGACATAATAGCAAGGGTATTGCAAAAAGCCAATGTGAAAACAAACAAAAAAAATGTCAGACAAACAAATGTCAGTGGTTAAAAAACAACAGACAATGTGGACGTGAGAACCAAAAACCAGTTCAAAAAGTTTGTAATTTCCAAGAGTTTGTCGAACTCTTCAAACAGCATTAAAACGAAATGAAATGACTCAGTTTTTTTTTATATTTTAACATAAAATTCCGCTACGACATAATTGGAAACTGGATTTTATAAATGAAATCATAAGGGGGAATTTTTTTGTCGGAACTGTCTTTTGATGTAACGTTTTCCTTAATATGAAATGAATGTTCTACCACAATAATAATAATAGCAACAACAATAATAATCACAGTAACAAAGGATAAAATAAGTAATTTGAAAATCAAATTCTCACGACTTGAAAATCCACAGTTTAAGGAAGTCCTAAATATAATGTCCATGGAAATAAATAGAAACTTTTGTAATGGGAACGATACAACTGTATAAATATTCAGAAGTGTTTCATTGCAAAAGATGAGCCAAATATTGGCCAAATTAATTAACGTAACATTGAAATCATCACTATTTTTTATTTACTATATTCACTATCTCAGAACGTGTTTAAATGCATCCTGTGTAAATGAAAAACCTCTCTAAAAGCATATTTTTCACCGGTCCCAAGTGTATGCATTTAGACAGGTTCTACTGTTCCATATAATAAAATTAACTATTGACTAATCAAGATCTATTGTATTTCCGGAATTACATGTAAGTCCACAAAATGAAAACAATGTAACTAAAAAATTGATCCGCTTGCGTGCAGGCCAATATAAAGTCAGGATTTGTGATTGTTTGCTTAACTCTTCTAAATTCTCTTCCTCAACTTAAGTTCGTTTTTTGATTTACAAATTGTTAAGTTCAGAAATAATTGGACTGTTATCTTTTAAATGGATTACAGGCCAAATTGCCATTGCAGGTCATTTAAAACTGGAAATTCTGCCAAATCTGTAAACTTGAATTAACATGTGGTGTTATATGCTTGAAGTGAGTGTTGGAATTTTAGAAATTAGTTGGATTTAATTGTCAATATCAAAAAACGTATTTGTTCTAAGGTTCGTCAGCGATTTTGGTTTGTCAACCAAATATGAAAGATCTTGTGGAAAAGGATTCTGAAAATTGTCTTAACTGTCAGTTTTCCAACCTGTTTATTAATAAATCTTACCATGTCAACACATATCTAAGCAATTAGTAATAAATATGTTGTTTTTTTCCATTTTTTTTTTTTTTTCATTACTGGCCGTTGAAGGAATTCTCAAAGAATTTGTTATCAAAGATGCAGCTGGGGAAGCCTATTAAAAAGAGCACAACAAAATGTCAACTATAGAACCGGCATGGTATTTCCCGGTTTCTTCTAATTGCCTCGTTGTCCTTGTTCCTTGCATTGTGCATCAGTGGCCAATTTCAACGTAATTTGCCAAACGAACTGCCCATTGAATTCCGAGCCATTCCAATCAGAGCAGACAACGCATTTCCAATGATTACATGCCATTTTCTACATCAAACTAGCTGGAAATGTTCAATCTGAGCTCTTCACTAGCATTGATATGCCACAAACGCCCTTAATTTGCTTTAATTGGGGACGGCATCCTACTCGAGTGCTAGTTTCAGAGTTTTTGAATAAAACTTTGCTCTTCCTTGATCTGGCCATGATGGAAAAATCATTTTTGTTATACAGGCCTTCAGATTTTTTTTTTTTTGCAACATATTACAGCATTTTTCCTGTGGTCGTGCAGCATGCAACTCTTAATGTAGATTTAAATGACTTCAAGGTTGGGAATTTCAGCTACTTAGCTTCGATAAATAAATTGTCCTTTCATTTGTATTATTCATGGTCATTACCATTAACCCCTATAGCGCTGTTGGGTGATTAAGGCAGTTGTAATGCTGGAAATTGGTCATCACAATGTTTGTTGAACTCCTAATTAGGATTAACAAACACTCGTGTAATTTAACCCAGAATTATTGATCACGATGATGTCTCATCACAGGACTCTTCTAATTTGTTGTCATATGAATTGTGAGGTCACGACCGTTTTTAAGGTGAACCTTACTTAGCATTCCCTTTTAATTTCTCATCAGATTTGGTTGATGTACTCTGACATAAATAGAACTCCTGCATTCTTAGGTTCCAACCAAAAAGTGCCCTCTTTATCGACCACCATCAAATATTGGCCAAGTTTCCCCGGAGTGCCATTCTTGGATGGTATCAGTTTTTACTACCGATCGAAGATCCATGAGATCCTACGCAGGTGTTGAATGCATCCCATCTCTTACAAATCCTTAACCAAAACAAAATCTAAGGAAGAAAATGGAAGAAAAATCAGGTTTGGTCCTTTCGATCCATTAAAAGGAAATGGTCTTATTTTTTGTTTGCAACGCTCTCAATGGCTTTAAAGGCATCCTATCATAAAAAAAACAATGACCTGATGGACGCACTGTAGTTTTCATGACAGGATGCTTGATTGACCTTGTTACCGTATTTATTATCCCGACACTTCTATTATGAACTTGAACATACTATTGGCACTAGAACACTAAAATATTAATACAGAACTTAATTCTCATTGTCAGCAGGGGTCTTACTTTTTTTTTAAACATTTCGAATCTGTTATAGTATACTGTTCAAAAAAGCGATAATTAAGGCTGTCAGACTGAGAAGGTACTGAAGATAAGTATAGGAAGTTGCTTTTTTATGCTTTAATTGAAATAATTATCATCCTGGCCAATTAACTTACAATTTTGACAGATTAATTGCATTAATAGTTGAAGTTCGTTCAATACACCTTTCATCACTACGGTTCAACAAATACAGAAATCTGTACTAATTTTATAACGGAAATACTTAATTAAAGTAATGTAATAGTGTTTATGACATGGGAAATTGAGATCAGCAATTGCTAATAAAACCACGATTACTGCTTGTGGAATAGACATCCGGAAATAAATCGATTATATTTGCCCCTAGCTTTCTAGCTTTTCGAAACAAATTATAAAGCAATACACTTAAAATGTACAATGAGAATACTAAGTGCACTTTGCATTTTGTTTTATTTCTATTATGTAAATTCGAGATATGTTTCTAAAAGCTTATAAAATGGAGAGACAAAATGGTGATTAGTGTAAATACTTAAATGTCTAGACGATAAATAACAGCACATACCAGTTGAGCACAATCTTTAACTAATGGTTTTTCTAGTATACATTTCAATTAAAAATTATGCTTCTAATACACAATACGAGTTGGATATTTCCATTATCTGTAATTAACGTTTTTAGCACTTAAGTTGTAACATTTTTAAGAGTTAATTATATATGTTGTTTTTGGAAACTGGTTTTTGGAAAACAAGAGAAGGAACGTTTTCAGTGTGTTTCATTTGGAACAAATAATTTAGGGGAAATTAGTTTTGAATAATATTTAAGGGTCGCTACCAAGATCTGAAAAATCACAATTTATCATGGTTGCAACTTGTACATTTCCATTAAAATGGGAATGTTTTTTATGAAATATTGGAACACGATAGGCTTGATGCCCCTGTTAAAAATAAAACGTTTGGTTTTTCCCCTAAGTACATGTAAGAATCAGTAGTTTGCTTAGTAAAGCATTTTGATGGAATTTTGCTATTAGCTGAAATAATTTTACACATCATAGGTTCAGCTAAAATACAGTGTCAGATCTGGGTCCAGTAATTGTTCGAAGACTTGTTGATGCTACACAAAATTGTTGAGTTTTTTGGGTAAACGGTTCAGAAATGATGTAATAACCCACTTTACTGTAGGTTCAATGTTTTAGAAAATAAAATTGACACTTTACGATGCAAGCGAATTTTAGACAACATTAGGTCCCAGGTGGCAAACTTGCCAAAACAATGGAACCATTCCTCAAACCCACCCTCTGTTATTACTCTTGAACTATAAGTAAAATTTCATCGTTATGGTTTTGCACCTTTCCAAAGTAATTTCTCCAGAGTGTTGCTAATCTCGCAGTCAACAATGTACCGTCAACTGAATTTTATTCACGTGCTAAAGCTATGAGCAAATTTGCAGTAAAATGTGTTTAGACCTACGGAATCTGTCAACAAAACCCATCTGACATTTCAATTTTACGGTTTCCGAAACGACTTAATACAGTCGGGTGTTCCATGTTAAATTGCTCAATTTTTACTGCTCTGCTGATCTTTCTCCCCTCTAATTCTGTTGCCATTTGCGAATTAGCCTCTGGTCGCATAGATCTTTATTTGTGGTTTACAAAATGATGGTATCGATAGCATAGTCTATCTGTCGTGTAAAGTCGAAATAAATTCCAAGGACTATAAATACCACAATCTGTTAATGCTATTCGTTTTTACTACAGATCTCAAACTTTCCACAATGGGCACTGGCACATTTTGTGGGATGTTTTATGTGGTTTAGGAGCAGGTGTGTATATGTTTGAACCACTTTGATGCCATTTTGGAAGTCAATATTTATGCTTAAATCTTCAAAAATGAGCCAAATAGAGGGATTATACAGGTCTGTTATGTATAAGTTTTAAGTGCTGTAATTCAAAAAAACCTCCCCTTGTTAAATATTATTAATTACTATACCTATAAATTGTGTTTCTTGTTACCTTTTATGGCATTCAAGTTCAAAATGTTTACATCAATAAGTTGTTTACCTGTTTTCTGGCTCAATGCTTTATCGTTCAATCTAAACTTGAAATTTCAGATAGTTTTCCATTACGTGAATTTCACGGTTCAAATTGAGCGTGTTCACTTGAGTGGTTTGACATTCCCATATTAAAAACAGACTCTTATTAAGAATGATAGATTTGGTAATTAACTGTAGGTGATGCTTAATGAGGCATTGCGATACAGACCACTATGTTTATTCCTATATGCATAAATCTGAAAAGCTTACCATATCCAAAAATGTTTTCCACGATTACGTCTGTGATGTTTATATGCGTTGACAATTGAGCAATATATTAACGCAGTCAGTTTTTCATGAAGATGCCGCCGTTTTTTTAATATTTATGATATTTTGCTTTTAATTTGCTCAGCCAAAGTTTTCGTAAAAACGAGGAATCCGATGATATAATCTCTGGTTAAGTGGGAAAATTCGTGGACTGTGAATTTATGAAATTACTAGACCTAAACTCGCAAAGTTTAAATTTGACATTTGCATTTTATAATTGGTAAATTTAAATGTCCATTAAACCGATAGAGACAAAACAAAATTATATTATTTTTGAATTATTATAGGCTTTTCATGCTATATCCGATGTATTGGGTAATATACTATTAATTTATAAGTCCTGCAGTTGGATATTTTGATATTATTCTTCATAAAGTTCCACAATAGGTTGCAGCCATTTGGCCCATTGTTATTCATAGCTACAGCGATATGTATTCAATCTACGCATTTCTGAGTAGTTTAGACATATTTACATATTTCTGATCCTTTGTAGTAAGTGTTGAGATAGGGCAACTAGCAAAATTGAGATATGGATGGCAAACATTCATCAACGATGGGATAATGGATGGTACCCATTTTATTACAAAATGCAATAAATATTAAATGCTGCCATGTAATATGTTCAGTTCAGTATTCTTCCTGCAAAGTGTTTATACTCTATACCAACCCGAAATACATGTATGTGTTGGAGACATGAGATTTTGCAGTTGATATTCATAACAGCGGGAGCATAGACAATTGCATCTTAAGTTGCTAACACAGGACGTATAAGCTCGTTCTTAGATGACTTTACGTTCTTCCGACTTCAGGAAATATCTTTGTAGGCCAAAACAATATCTAATATTCTTCTTCCCACTTTGCCTTTTGTGAGTTTTTCGTAAAATGTTTGTTGCGTTGAGCGACGGAATCCCCGGCGTACAGATGACGTCGATAAGTCTTAAGTCGATTTCAGGGATATTGTTTAGGAGTCTTGTACTAAATGTCCTCATTCTCACCATTCTTTCCTCTTGCAACAATAATCATAAAGCACCGCTGATGTTGACGTTCACTGCAGAGTAGGCAATAAGCTAAGTACTTCATCGGAGCTCTTATTCATTCCGGTTTTGCCTCTTCTCAATGCTGACCCTAATCTTCAGCTTTTATTTCATCGCAGATATTTCATATTATGTGCCTGATAATTAAGCGGTGTTTAATTTAACCGTTATTAAGTGATTTTTATATTGTTCTTATTCCTTGGCCTGGGAATGTATGGTATGGTTTACTTAAATACTTATTATTTAGGCTATACCGGTTGGAAAAGATATTTGCAATACGTTACGCAGTTGAACTTCGTTAAGACGAACTCCAGGGGAACATCAAATGTGTTAGTTTTAACCGTTGATATGTCTGGATATATCATATTTCTGACCAGCGAACAATCACTTGTAGGCGACTTCATTACGACTCTTTAATGTAAATTAACAATTGCATTGTTATGGGCAAAAACTGCCACTGCATCAAAGTCATGTTTATTGGTTTATGATCATAATTTCAATGAAATAATGGCATTTAATTATTTATAGGAAAATGGTGGCCTCACCCCAATGTTGCTTTCCAGGCCATACTATTTTTTCCAAGACTGATACTGTCCAACTCCTATGGTTTTTTGCCCAAGAGAATCTTTTTTTTCTCTGTTGGCCTCAGAGAGCAATGGTTTTTCCCTGAGCTTTCTTAGCTTGAGTCCATACTCATTAAGGTGTTTGTTAACTGTTTTAGCAGAAATATTTACTGAATGACTTGTTAACAGTGGCAGCTAACTGTTTTGGTGATCAGTGATGGTCTCTTAGCGATTCTCGTACTAAAGAGCGGTCTGTTCTGGCGCTAGTATTCCATGACGTCCTCTTCTTGGCAAGAATTTCAGTGGTGTGATGTTATTGAATCGTTCTAATTCAGTTTGCACAGCACAACGTGAGCACTTCATTCGTGTTGCTGCTTGCACTTGGGACCACCCTTCTGAGGATAACACAAGGATTTACGAGTTTTAGGCATTGTTAGACACATTAGAATATCTCTTTGCAGAAATATATGTAAAAAAACTGTGATTCAAATACCAGTGGAGTTGAAATATACTATGTGTCTGTATTGGCTAAAGGCAAAATATGAATTTCCATGTTTTTGGATTATTGCATAATTTTCACAATAAATATAATAAACAGCATTTCAATTGGTTAAATCTTTCTACAAGGTCAGTAGTGAAATTACAACAGGTGAAGTTAATGCATATTCGTATTCCATTTCAAAATATTCAAGAAAATTATGGGTGTCGAATAATTTTGTCAAGGGCTGTACATTATATGGGGCATTACCGTTTACAAAACTTGTTTTCCACCTATATCTATCATTTCTGCTTTTAAGTTATTTAGGGAATGGATCCTAAATTGACTAATGTCTGAATATGCCATCAACACACATTTTGAAAGACTTGTAATTAAGATTTATTAATTATATTAGTTTCACTTAAAAAAACTCGTCTATCGATGGCGACTGTGTAATTATCTGGCGTGAAATACTAGCTTAGCCTTGGACGTTGGTCATGGTTTTCGCGTGCAATTTGGTGGCAGAAATTAATTTCGGTAGTGATTTCCTGTTATAATTTACGCTGTAGTTTTACTTATTTCTTTTGGTCGTAGACGTTTCGCTTTTACCTTTAGTTCCATTTCTCGTAGCAGGTAAGCATTTCATGACTTTTTATTGATTAAACATTCTCACCTTTTTTAATCTTATAAGAAATCAAAAGAAGCGGCATGATTAACCATATTCACCATGGAGTGAATATTCCCATAAGATCAAGGCTGAAAAAGTACTTTACACCCTTGCGAATAAAAAAAAAAAATGGAAATTTATCTTGTGCACCTCTGAAGAAAATTTACAGCCATGGGAAGGTTGGAAAAGTGGGACAAAAACATGTTGTATATCAACGAATATTCTCACGCAATATGCTTTACTTTATGCATTACATTAATGACTGGCATTTTCATTGGCAAGGGGAGTACAGAATATGTTTTAAAAGAAGCATTGTATAGTTTCAAACTTGGATCTAAGATAACGCAAATAAATATTTGGTGTGCTTGAGGTATTATAATAGTATTTTGAAGTTCAGATAAAACTGTATTTTGCTTTAATAATTGCACTAACTTTCATACTTACGTGTATATGCCCAGTTAATATGGAATCCATTGTGCCTGTTATTAAAATTAAACTTTCTTTAACCCGGTTTAGGAATGACAAATTTAGTTTCAAATTAATGGTTTGAATTGTAAGGGAAAAATAAAACCTGTTCTGTAGTTTAATTCTCCATGTATACTTCAGCAACACCAAAAGTGTATTTATGACATCATTAAAGTAAAGGATTTAATAATCCACATTAAGAATACCCGCATGTTCATTTCAATATCAGATTCAAAGAAATGATTTATTGTTCATTTTATTGCACAGCGTTATTATTATAAGCGCATTCTAAATCGTTTTAGAAACACTTAACCCCATTTTGACGTTGCTTTATGCACATATATACTATCTTAGTTTTCAGATACATCGCTCGTTAGATTTATAGTGCAATAAAGACATTGTGAATTTTAAAAAATTTAATTTTAATAAATTTTCCAGTGCACGTGTTAGTCGTTTTGTACTAGAGTCACCATAACTGCAAATGTACTTTCAATTTTCCCAGCATACCAACATACTAGTAATTCTTAAGCCGAATTGACAACATCTTTCCCATAAAGCTTAGCTGTTTGCAACTCAAATAAACATATACAATGTCCAATACATCTAGTCATGTCGTATGCATGTGTGTCTTCATTCATGAATTATTTCTGCAATGCTTTGAAAATATTTATGGCAATTCACCTGGACATAAGCCAAATCTAAATTCGTTCATTCTGTTGATCGACTTGTACGTTTTTATGCACAAAATGATATAAAGCATTAGCTAATCTCCATTTGATGCATGCACTAGGGCCCATAATTTCTATGAAAGTAGTCTAGTTTAGCTTTTAGGCGGTAATCCTTTCATGTGTAGCTAGCTGTTCTGTGGATGTTCATAGTTTTAACAAAGCGATTTTCAACGAACGCCATTTCAAATTCATCAATTCCAGATTAAATGTAGCAAAAGAAAACGCCTGTCGTTCAACTTCGTTAGCAGTCTTGGTGATGAAAATTGGTTTTTTGGTAATCTTTAACGCTTATTTCGTTTTGATAAGCAATTCAGGAATCGATTTTTCCCCCCCTCTACAGTGTTACTCATGCAGTGTGAGATAATGCGGTGAAAATCAGTTTTAGGTCTGCTTATTCCCCATGACGAACGTTAGGGTTGTGACTTTTTAAAAATAACGTTCAGAGCCACCGGCGTAAATAACCAAAAACGTATTAAAGATTTATTTTACGTTTTTTATGAAATTCAATGTGATTATGCTCTAACTCTTAATAATATTGTTTCTAAATATTTTAATATTAATTTTTTTTTACTCAGAATACTTGGAATTTATTAAACTTATGTGCAGTAGATATTGTTATTATTATTTGATATGGTGATTGATGATACAATTCCAGTATCCGTATCCGCAAAAAAATTGCAATCATTCTTCGTATCTTATAATGTATTTTGGCTACTTTTCAACTTATGATATCAATTTTTGCGATATAAAACATGCATTAAGTGATAACGATATACTTTTTTTGTTGAATTCGTGCAGTGAACATTTTTACATTGGAGTATCAGTTCCCTATACATTTGTTTAGAAGGTTCGCTACACTATTATCAGGCCCCATATCGGCAATGCATGCATTTTAAAAAGATTTGATCATGTTCTTCAAGATAATTTTATCTGTAAAACTGATATAATACTTTATGCAAAACGAATCGTCAAGCTACAAAAACTTTGTAAATCTCCCTCGTTTATTTTTCGACAAAAATAATTTGTAATATTTGGATCGAATTCGCAATGTTAGGACCGAACATTACTCGAGCTTCGTATTTCCACCATGGGATGCTCACTGCATTTAGATGCGATTTCTAGGCTATAAATGAAGCAATGTCAAGCTACCGTGTAGCATTTGAGTGCTATACTTTCCCACACGGAACAGAAATGCATTTACAATGATTTGCAATGCATTTGCAATGCATATAAAATACATATAGATTGAGACACCGAAAATGCATTTCTAAAAATGTATTTAAAAATGCGTTTTGAAATGCATTTTTGGAAATGTATTTCTAAAAATGCATTTATAAATGTATTTCAAAATACATTTTGAAATGCATTTATTTTTTCCATGTGGGTTGTATGAGGGATTTTGCAAATGCAAGTTTTTAGATGTTTCCACTTTGAGACTTCATTACTAATGTCATTTTGTTTTTCTTTTAGGTGCCCTATTGCATGAAAAGCATCTTGGCCGAATGTTCGCCCTTGTTCTTCCGACTGACACAACCGAGTCAAGCCGCATGAAAACCTCGCGCTGACGTTATGACGAGCGCCACGTTTTCCCGCCTCAGGTGCTCCACGTTTCCGTGGTGGCTGGTGTGGGTGCTGCTGTGGCTGCACGTGATCCCGTCAAAGACGCTGGAGGACTCATTCCGGTTCACCAGGCCTCTATACCGCACCACCATCTACGAGAATTCGGCGGGCAAGACGTACGTGACGCCTAGCGAGAAGATGGGCATCTTCGTCACGGATCCGGACATGGACATCCGATTTCGCATCCAGTCTGGTGACCCGGACAACTTCTTTCGCCCAGAGTCCAGGAGGGTGGGCGACTTCTGCTTCCTGCTCATCACCAAGCAGCAGTCGGATCGCCACGTGTTGAATCGGGAGAGCCGAGACGAGTACAGGCTGAAGGTGAAGGCGTGGATGAAGCCCCGAGGAAGGCACAAGACAGAGGCCTACGCCGACGTGCTGGTCAAGGTTTTGGACACGAACGAGCTGACTCCACTCTTCCCCTCCCCATCCGAGTACCGGAAGACTGTCCCCGAGGACACCCCTTTGCACACCAGTGTCCTGAAGGTGGAGGCAGAGGACGCCGACAGTGGCGTCAATGGCGAGATCTACTATAGCATCTTGGAGTCCACCGAGCAGTTCGCCGTCCATCCCACGTCTGGTGTGATAACCCTAACCCGACCCCTAAGCTACTCCATGAAGAACAGGCACGACTTCACCGTACTGGCCCAGGACCGCGGCACCAAGTCGCGCTCCAGCAACCCCAATGCGGCCAAGGTGAGGATTGACGTTCGGGAGATGAACCTGCACGACCCGGACATCTCCATCAAGAGGTTACCGTCCATCGCCGAGGACGGTCACGTGCGCGTCTATGCCATCCTGCGCGTCACGGATCGGGATGAAGGCGAGCACGGAAGAATCGACAAGGTGGAGATTGTGGACGGTGACGCCGCGGGTAGCTTCCGGGTCGTCCCTGGCAGGGCGCCCAAGGAGTACGACGTCGCCGTCCTCAAGTTTGTGGACCGGGAGCTGGCGCCCGCAGGTTACAATCTGACCCTGAGGGCCACGGATGCCGGCACCCCGGCCAGGTTTACGGAGGTCCGCATCCCCGTGCAAATCACCGACCGCAACGACAATGCCCCCGTCTTTGACAGGGCTGAGTACAAGGTGGAGATCGAGGAAATCGCCCCAGTGGACACCCCACTTCTCAGCGTGCGCGCTACTGACCGCGACGAAGGTCCCAACGCCGACGTCGCCTATCGCATCGAGGACGGCGACGAGGAGCGGACGTTTGCGGTGGAGGCCCGCACCGGGCTGTTGCTCCTGAAGAAACCTCTGGACGCAGAGACTCGAGTCACCTACATCCTGACCGTGGTGGCCGAGGACCAAGGGGGCGGCATGCGTAGGCGAGGCTCGTGTAAGGTGCACGTGAGGGTACTGGACGCCAACGACAACGACCCCGTGTTCGAACCCGGTTTTGCCGAGACCCAGGTGAAGGAGAATGAGTTCATAGGCACGGTGATCCATACTGTGAAGGCCGAGGACGCGGACTATGGAGAAAACGGCTACGTGTCCTACAGCATCGCAAATCTCAACCCAACTCCGTTCGCAGTCGACCACTTCAGCGGCGAGGTGAAAATGCGGGAGGTGTTGGATTATGAGTCCATGAGACGTACGTACACCCTCAAGATCAGGGCTTCCGACTGGGGCACCCCATACAGGCGTCAGAGCGAAACCACGCTGGTGGTGCGCCTAAAGGACATCAACGACAACCGGCCACAGTTCGAAAAGGTGGATTGTGTGGGTTACTTGTCCCGCGGAGCCCCCAGGGGCACGGAGGTTATCACCCTCTCCGCCATCGACTTCGACGCTGGCAATATCGTGTCCTACCGCATCGTGTCCGGCAACGAGGACCATTGCTTCGCTCTGGACACGTCCGGCGTGCTCACCCTGGTGTGCGATCTGCAAACCCAGAAACCCTCGTCGGCCAACACTGTTGAACGCTACCTGAACTTCACCGCCTCCGACGGCCAGTACCTGTCCGACGTCATGTCGGTCCGCGTCACCCTGGTCAACAACAACCGCAACCAGGAGCTGGCCAACAATAATGCCGCCTTCCAGTGTCGCGAGACCGGCGTCGCCCAGCGCCTTGCTGACCTCATCGAAATGGCCGACAAGAACAACCCGTCCGGCAATGGCGACGTCATCGCCCAGCTGCCAGGACGCTTCGGGGAGAATAGGCACGCGCCCGAGTTCGACTCTGCCCTGCCTTTCGAGGTGGCCGTCAACGAGAGCGCCCCAACCGGCACCAAGATTCTCGATGTCCGGGCGCAGGATAGGGACCTCGGCTTCAATGGACAAGTGGTATACGCCATATCAGCCGGCAACATCGACGGATGCTTCAGGGTGGACATGTACAACGGTTCGCTGGTCGTCGTGTCGCCCCTCGACCGTGAACGGACTCCGAGGTACGAGCTGAACATCAGCGCCTGGGACCTCGGACGACCCCAGAAGATGTCCTCGAGAAACTTGCTGGTTGTTGTCGGCGACGCAAACGACAATGCTCCCAGGTTCACAAAGAGTAGCCATGCCTTCACCCTGATCGAGAATACCGCCATCGGTACAGCTGTCGTGCAGCTAAGGGCCGTCGATCGTGACGAGGGCGTGAACGCCGCGGTCACCTACTCCCTGGCCAGCCCTTCCGAGGACTTTGCGGTCGACCCAAAGACAGGTGCCCTTACCGTCAGTGGCGTGCTGGACCGCGAGAGGCAAGACATCTACGAACTGAGGGTGAGGGCTGTGGATGGGGCCGAGGAAGCGCCCCTCACGGCCACCGCCGCCGTACTGGTCAGGATCGCCGACCTCAACGACAATGCACCGCTTTTCCCCAGGGACCACTTCGCGGCCCGTGTTCTGGAGGACTTGCCCTTGGGCACGGTGGTCACCACCCTGTCCGCTTACGACCCCGACTTGGGCGACGGCGGCCTGGTCCGCTACTCCCTCAGGAGCGGCGCCCACGACTGCTTCAAGGTGGACGCGGAGACGGGTACGGTGCGCCTGACCGCAAAGTTGGACTTTGAGGAACGGAAACTGTACAACATGACCCTGGATGCGTGTGACGCCGCTATGCCCCCACTGTGCGCCGCCACCAATTTGCTGGTGGAGGTGGTGGACGTGAACGAGAACCTCTACCCTCCGACTTTTGTCGACGACAAGGTTGTCATGAACGGGTCTGTCAAGGAAAATGAACCGATTGGCACCCACGTGCTCAGGGTGCTGGCCAGGGATGACGACAAGGCCACTTTGGATAGACGGATTATTTACTCCATTCGGGATGGCGATGGGCTGGGGCGCTTTTCAATCGACGAACAAGGTAAGCCTTCTTCTGATGCATTTCTGTTATTGTAATCCGTTGCCTTTGTGCACATTTGGTTGGAAAAGATTGTTATTTTGTTAGTGATGAACAGCTCGATGTTGCCAGATGTGTCATAATGAAATGTACTTTATGGCCAAGCAATTCAGATTAAGGTCCAAATATATACGAAAGCTCGACTGGGCAAGAAAACGTGATTCAGCCTCTGAAGCACGAACTTTTGCTGAAAGAGTTTTGTCACATTTTGCCACAATTAGATGAATGTCATGAAGACACCCCGATAAGTACAAAGCACATTTTTAAAGTAAGGGCCGTTTTAACGTGGAAAAAAGTACATTTTTTTAATATATAGTAAAAACAATCTACATCATTAGGCCATTTTCCCACGTAGCCGCTATTCACCACCACCCATTTTTGGAGAAAAAAAAATTCGGCCGCCAGTGACATCGGTTTGCGCAAATGTTTTAATATGATGTCTTTTCTGTCAATTGTGTAATATTAAAGGTGGGACTTCACCGCACCAAAAGCAAAAGCAGAGTTTTTGAAAACATGTTGAAAAAGCATGTTTTTCAAAA
>JAQGAE010001845.1:0-20510 GCA_034696685.1 Julus scandinavius | reverse complement strand
AGAATTGAACAGAACTGAACTTGAAAATTTGTGAAAATCGATGGCCTTATTCCTATTATTTGTAATTACCAGCACTACTAAAATGCGGTTGTTAATAATGTGATACTATGGATAATCATAGTAAAACATACAGTTTAAATTGCTTTCCATATTATTTAATCTTTACAAATATAAAAACATCCCCCCCCCCTTTTACATTCCATACTAAATTATTTATACACTGTATTTTCATATCATTAAAAATAAAAGTGATTGTTTTTTTCAACGACAACTATAAGCGGTGAATATAAATATATTAATGCATTATCCTGTTCAATCAGGAGTCTAGCTTCCGACATTTTTATCATTGCAGATAAAGGGACATTTCAGTTATGTTCATATTATCTTGTGTTGTTACACCACGTAAAAATTGCATTCAACGTGTGTTAGAAATTAAATTTGAAAATTTTCTGATATTTGTGGGACTTCATTCCATAATGAAATATATAAAATGCAAAATATTTTTGTACTATCTTCTGGAATCTGGCATCATTCAAACGCCCATGTGATCCCATGTACAAACATTGCTGTGATAACTATAGCAGACGTCCAGGTTTGATGGACATTGCATTCATTCAAATTTAGGAAATTATTACAGTGCTCATCAATCCCTCGACAATCTACCATAATTTAAGATGCAAAAGGGTGTTGCCTTTTATGTGGTGGCACCATCGCCCAAAAATGGGCCTATTACACGTTCTTTTTTTTCTTCTTGAAAACACGTGAAAGGGTGTCGCTGACAAGGGTGTGGTCTGCTATCTTTTATTTCTTAATAAATATATACTCCGTTATATGCATTCAATGAAAAGCCCCTATTATGCTTAGTGCAATTTCCACATATTTGTAAATCATTTCGTTCCTTGCCGAAAGTATTAGTGTAATTATCTATCACAATTCGGAATTAAACACAGGTTTTTCGTCAACCGAATTTCTTACAAATTTGCGATACAAGAATATACTGCATCTTTTTTTTGAAAAACTTTATAAACTACTTTCAAATGCCCATCTTTGCAGAAGAAAGATCTTTGTTATAATTGAGCGATTAATTGTTCTTGATGAAATGATACCACATTTACCTTTTAAATACAAGACGTTGTCATTTACGGTGGCTTATGATTGTGTAATTTGGAGCAGTTTTTAGATCAAAATTTACATTAAATTACGGAGAAGGATTAGTAGTTCTTCTTTTGCAAACAAAGGCAGTAAGGAAAATGACGATAGCATCTTGCACGCAGATAAGTTAAGACATGCCATCGTTGGAAAAAAAAATATATGCATTTTACTTTGTTATAATTTATTAATTTTTCGATCCTGATGCCTATTATTTAAAACTCATCATCCTTGCTTTTATCTTAAATCATCGAATAATCTTCATCTTTATATATTCAGGCGAGAAAGAATAATTCAGATCACATTTTATAAGCCAGAGTACAGGAAGCTCATCAATATAATTATTGACAAAATTACTTATGCAGTCAAAACCTCTGTTCCTGGGCACTTCGTGTGCTGATCAAAAGTCTATACAAAATTTCCAAACATCTTAGTTGTTTGGAGTAAACGTTCAAATTCGAAAATTGCAGGTAGCACAGAATTTATTCTTCTTCTGTACTAACTGTTCAAATGTAAACTACTAAAACTAAAATATTTGCTAATGTTTTTGGAGCAAATGCTCAAATTCGCAAATTTCACATCTTCTTTTGAACCAACTGTTCAAATTTGCACTAATACAACTAAAATGTTTACTAATGCCAATATTGATCTTTTGCAAAGTTGGTAACGTACTACAGTGTTAAAATGCACACCTTATTCTGAATAAAACACCCAGAACAATTATACTTAACGACTCCAGAGCGAATGCTTTCATTTCCAGAGATCGCTTGAAACAATTTCACACTTTCATCCCAACAACAAGAGACATCCATAACGCCCAATAAAAGAGGTTTTCCAACACAGGCACAGAGTGTGAACTTTTAATGGGAATTTAGAGCATGCAAAGTTTTTCCCTCTTTTGCTAAACTCTCGATGACGGCGTTTCCATTTGGGAAACACTAAAATGCTAATTTAAGAAATGGAGAGAGAAACATTGAATGCTGCATTATTATTACTCAATGCAGTTTCTTATCAGTGAAAATGACAGCAACCTTTATCATAAATAACATTTTGACTCGTGAACAGCGCCAAATGGTATTCATAGGCGCGTCTTATATATGGAAATACTTAATGATCGTGCCAAAGAAGAAAAAAATTAACGCGAGAAGATGAAAAAAAAAATGGCAAAATTTTAACTGCATTACAGATAAACACTTCTTTAACATGTGCAAAAAAAACGCGAAAAAGAAAAAAAAAATCCTCGCCAAAAGAAAATTAAAAATAATAGATTAAGGGCGGAAAAAAATAGCGCAATAAATTTTATGTTCCAAGTTGGCAAGGAGGGAATTCGGTGCAGAAAGTTAACAATCTTGGAAAATGCCATTGTGGCAAATTGGCAATTCGTTTTCCCTTCGTGAATTCTGTAAAAAAAAACTCAGAAAAGAAACCCCTTTTTACCAAGTTATACTGCTAGATGGCAGTACGAGACCGTTTGATGAACACCTAACATTGTACATTGTTTGTAAAACGAAATTCTGAAATTTCTGCAACTACAAACATATCCTTTAGAACTTTAGTGTTATTATTAGTTAAACATGCCTATGCAATGTATACAATTCAAAAACATTCATTGAACATGTTAGAGATGTTAGATCATATACTCAAATGTAACATCTTGATGGACATTTATGGTCATGTAGTCGCAAATATGATTAGTTATGGACAATAAAACTGCCAAATATCGACAGTATGTCAAATTTCTGATATGTCCATGCATAAATATGATATTCCTCAAATTTATTTTGTTCAAAATACTCATGTTATCTATCAAAATTTCCTCATACAATTTCGCCTGTGCACAATATCGAAGTATGTTATGATTCTGAAACTGAATCCTCCATCTCTAAAATTGACCAAAAAAAAACGGAAAAAAATCCACGAGAACATCTGAACAAAATGATAAACGATGGTGGATTTCAATATTTAAGCATTTAATTCCGATTACAATTAAACTTCAATTAGGATGGGGGAATACTTTGCAGTTTTTGACAAATGTGACTGCCAGAAGTAAGCTAAATATTGGGGAGAGAAAAAACTTAGCTCGATGAAATTTAAGCAATCGCCCGCAGACTCCACAATTCAATTAAACTTTATAATTAAGTTTTCACAACCATGCATATCAGCCTTATGTAATTAACCTTCGAGTATTGGGCTTTCAGAAATCAATATCATACAAAGAAATTAATTGGATATGAATATGCAAGATATTTTAAAATGAAAGTTGCTATAATTAAGCGGTTTACCACTCAAGTTCTTACAGAACATATGATTAAAAGAAATTTGCAATTGAATAATGACATATCCACTGCATAACATAAAGCACTGTGAAAAATATAATGCCCTGATGTTAAGACCTTGTGATAAAAAAAACAAAATTATTTTAAAAAATCCCCCAATAATTGACTATCATACAACAACATTTGTTTCGAAAATCTATAGAAAAATTCTTTAAAATATAGTCTGTCATCAATAAACTTCTTCTCCAGATAACCAGTAATTCTAATTATGTAAATATTGTGAACTTTGAAATTAGGAAATTTATCGCAGGAATTTTCCAACTTTTAAAACCGAAATTTAGGTGAATTTTTTAAGGAAACTTTAGTTTCCGAATTGCTCTCATGGAATTCGCCCAATCATGGCGAATGTGGCCCGATTTAGTCCGAGATGAAAACTGATTTTTTTACAATCGGTTGAAATGACATGAGCATCAACTCTAAATTGGATGAAATCCATTCCGTGACTTACAGATTTCTGAAAATTCAAGAGTTTTGCATTCGAGGATTAGTATAAAATCTGTATAACTTGACAACATACAAATGTTAAACTCGTATCCTAAATGACACTTGTCAGAAGTTGACATAACATCTTATTATTCCCCAATGAAAAATGGCTAAAAATTCAACTACTGTTTAACTAAAAACACCGTGGATTTCTGGTGATTCTGCAGAAAGTCAATTTAACTTTGTGCATTATCACGTTTTCATGGCTTTGAGTTCACCCAACGCCTACGTCAAAAAGCTAACTTAATTAGGTCTTCATAAAAGTCCATAAATCCTCCAATAAGCTGTAAATCAGGCAGCAAACAATGGATTTATAAATCTTTTGCATCATTTTGTCCTTTGGCAGTAATGTATTGCCACTTTCGTACACGGGTCTTTTGAAACGCGTTTCAACTAATGATAATATTGATCGGGAGAAAAAAAAGACTGCTACAATAAAGGAAACGTTTGGAAAAATATTCACTGCTTATTTATTAGATGCGGGCTAATTACGTTTTCGAACACATTTTGCCAAATTCAATACCGAAAGGATACATTTTCGAATCGTTTCCAATGCACAAAAGTGAAAGTTGGTAAACAAAACATTGCCAGGAATGTTTTTCCAAGATTAGAAATGCCATTATTATAACAACCTACACAATTTATGAATTATTAGAACCAATTAAAAGATGAAATTGTTTCGATATGAAGTTATGGAAATTTTTAAACATCCGATGCATTGAAAGCAAGAATAACTAATTTACAACAACAACAACAACAACAAAAAAATCGTCTTTAAAGGCATTTAAAAGGAAATTAAAGGCATTAACTTTGAAATATCAGTAAGAATCCCTTGGATTCTACAAAATTTGAAACTAGAATCATGAGTCACGGAATGGATTACATCTTAGATGATAACTGATTTCATTAAATCGGTTGACTATGTAATGTAATGCAATGTAAATTGTCACATGCTGATGTATTTCGAAATATGAAATGTTTTCTGATATTTCTAAAAAAACATGTATGCTCATATTTGGACATGACAGAAGTGTGCAAATACCAACAAACATATATAAGACACGTATGAAGATACATGGGCATAGGTATGTTCGAGTGTATGATTATACACAGCTGTTATGGTCATATTTTCTCATCCATGATAAATTATACACAAATTTTATAAATGCCATTCATGTCTAATGTCTGAAACGCCCATATATATGCGCACTTCTCATACACTGTGTTGCAAATTCCATATTTATACTTTTATAAATGTCTGTCGCAATAAAAAATATGTTCAAACATACATCAAATATAGACACTAATAATTATCACATAATTGCATATGGTCATAAATGTATATCTTTTCCCACCATGGTACTTTAAGTAAACTCTTGGAGTCTCATTAATGGACAAGAATGAGATATAGCCATGAGTTGGACCATATTTGACCCTTGATGAGCCATACCTATATTTCGCCAATGATGGCCATGCAGAAACACTTGGCCAAATTTACATGCAGAAAAAGCCATACATAACTTTATTCACCATTGTATACGATCATCTGAATGTCTCGTGATTTCCAAATAGCAGAAATTGCTTCATTAAATATTGAAATTCATTTTTGTACCTTTTCGGCAATAAAGCGAAGATGATTTTCGAGGTAAAGAAAAACAAGGTTGTTTTTTTAAAAAAATAAATCTAAGTAGAAAAGCTAATCCGATGCGCGAGAATTCTGCCGAAAATCAAAGCGCATTCTTATTATTTCTCGACATAATTCGCCGACTTAATTAAAAGCGTTTAATGCCAAGCTCGCACAATTAGATTAAAGCGTATATTTATTGCGGTGGTTGTTTAAACCAATTATTTCGATTTGAATTAAAATGCGAGACAACGGCTTTCGCTAACGGACGAATACATTAATGTGCATCTCGAGGTGGAATATACAAGTTGACGTGCAACGTTCCTCCCACTTTTCAATGCAATTTGATTAGCGGCCATTTTTAATTGGAGAAATTTCTAATTTTCTGCGCCACCAACTTTTTTTTTGTTTGTTATTTCCCCGGTGAACGTTTTGCGCATTTCGTCTTCATAATATTTTTAACGGCGAACAACAAGCACGAAATTCATTAAAAACTCATTGTTATTTACGGATAATTAATCCGCCCCATGAAGAACAGAAACCCTTTTCCTCAGTTTTGCATCAATTGGGGAAGGGAACATTTGGGAAATGACTTTTGGGGATCTGGAAACAAAACCTGTAAAGTAGATATGTAGATACCTGACAGAAATCATGTATATCAACCTAGGCTTCTGTTCAATACTGTTTTCAGAAATCATCTGAATGATCGTCTGTGCCATATATATACATATATTCAGAACACATTTTCAGAATTCCAAAAAACCACTAAAAGTGTACCGAAGTATCCACACTTTATACGTGACCACATAATAATATATGCTCATACACTGCCATGTATAGGCAAAACCTTGGCGTTAATGGCTATGCAAGCATCATTATGGCCCTACAGTATGTTTGTTCAGCTAAATTGTTCCATATTGCAAAAAAACAAGAGTGCAAACCACTGCAGTTTTCGATGAAATATCCAAAGATTTTCTAGAAACGATTTTCCCAAATTAGTTAAATTAAAGAAAAAACACGGTTTGCTTGCTGACACGACACAAACATCCCCACCGCGGTCCCACATGAAAACAAGGTTCGTTAATTCACCACTATAATACTGACAAATTGAAAACTCTGCCATGTTCGAAAACTCAACTTTTGCGAATCCATTGATTTTCCAAGCATCCTTTATTTTATTTGTGTTCTCTTTCAAAGGAAAAGGCGTGGGGATATATCATTGCGAAAATGGATATCAAGCTGCCAAGAAAATGATATTAAGGTTCTCCCGCGTTTTTTATATTTTTTTATTTCTATTTGCGCTGGAAGAAGAAGAAAGATGGAAGGGAGGAGCGCCTTTTTTCCCTTTATGGAGTTCAACTGCATGATTCTCGAAAGGTAATTTGGCAGCATTTTGCTCGATGGGCCATTCTAACAAGCCGTCAACGGAGCGAAATTGTCCGTCCTGGGAATATGTTAACAAACAGCGGCGTACACGTGTTACCACGCGGAGGAACAACAGGGAAGGGAGATGGAAATCACGATGCCAGAGCCATCAGCATGATAACGGGCTAATAACGCGCGGGAATAAGGCACGAGGGCCGTCCATACATGGATTCTCCATTTCGGATATCCACAAGTTCCTCTATAGACTTCCAGCGTGCTGCTTTCTACTTATTGAACGAGCCTCGCGACCTATGAACCCTGGTAGGGAAAGTCATGGAACAGGAAGAGATAGGAGAGTTAACATTCCAGGTATGGGATTGGAAACCAAACATCCCAGCAGAGAATTTATTGAACTATATTCAAATTAACTGCATTTTTTTTTTTAAATAAAAGAGCAGTAATTCTGCAGTTTTTTTGTTTCATTATACACCAGAAAAACTACAGTTAATATGCAGAAGTGCAGTAAATGTGCCATAAGAAATTTCAGTTTTTCTGAATAACTGCAATTTTACGTCAACTTTTTTTGTGCTGGGAGTACAGTCAAGAAAACTGATCTTGGTAGGTATAAGTCAATCCGGCAGTCAATGCGAAAAAGACCATAATCACGACAAAGACTGAACAAATCCAAGTTATGTTTATACCTAATTCTAAGTTGTAACCTAAAATGAATTAATTTCATGTCCTTAAATAAAAGTAAAAATGATCCAGTCATGTAAAATATCTAATTGGAGATAAGTTGAATGACATTTGTAAATTACATAACAAATTTCTGAATTGACCCATTTATGGTCGATCATGGCGCCTTATAAAACTGATTCGTACCATGGTAACACATCACAAGTAGGGCTGTAGATTGTATAGTTCTACATGTACTTGCCAAAATCTAGGCATTGAAATTCCTCAACAGGAAACCCCACGTCCATCCCTATAACTTTCACTCGTTCCATTGGCTCGTCCTTTTAATTCCCCACTGGCTCGATTAGGGCGTGCGATGATGGCCGTCGGTATATCATTCGCAACATTCCCAAAAGCGTCCTAACAAAGTGCAAATAAATTTCGCTAACTCCCCACCTCGGCATCGCTAATCAGATCGTTTCTGGTAATGGATGTTTATGCCCATAGTTCGGATATTGCATCAAGTCCTAATTTTTCAATAACCGTGCATCTCCGACACTGCAACATCCCTTCTTCGTTGCAAGAGCTCTACAATTGCCATCTTCATCCGCTGACCCCTTGACCCCTTTTCTCTGCAACACCTTTTCGCTTTCCGAGTCCATTACCGGCAGTGCCGCGTCGGTGGTCAGCCTCCCCGATGACCGTTGCCATGACGACAGGCGCCACTCGCGTCCTATTCCACTCGCCACTGTTAGTCAAGTGGCATTTCAGATGAAAAGGTTTGCTTGCATTAAAAAATTATGTGTCGACAGTACAGAAAGGCGGCAAGTTCGGAGCATCACCGACATTGTCACTTAAAACTACTTAAAAAACAAATAGTCTTGCGAGCAGTTGAGCGGTTATAGGCACTTGCTCAGTAATGATTAAATTTACATTTATATTCGCTCAGTAAAAACAGTACATTCATCATTTGAAGCAACTATTATCAAGATATTTAACAGAATTCTAGCCAAAGGTGTTCATCCCACAAGCGGTTTAACATGGACACCATACCGGCTTCACTTTTTTCGCAAAGATGTGCAATGCGCGTCAATGGAAATTTCGAGCGAAAAGTGATGCACGCAGTCAAATCGTTTAGTTTCGATGGCAAATAAGCTTTGCTGATCGTTACTGGGAAGAACCAAGTTAAAATTAACGTTCCAAAGTTTGGATATCTACAGGGCGAGTACAAAATTGCAGTTGGGACTCATTTGGCAACTTTAGTAGTAACTTTCAAACCGAATTCTAGTACACTGGAGAGGCTATTTGGACCATTGTACAAAAAACGAAAAAAAAAATTGGACGTTGGCTCTGAAAATTAGCAGACCAAAGATACAAGTAGCAACAGCCTTTTTATTTCCAGCTGATCGACCACAGTGAATGGCAGAACAATAAATAAAAGGTTTCGCAATCCTCAACAGAAGTTCTCTCAAACTAAAGCACAAGAAAAGTGAGTGGCAAAATACGAGCGCAGTGAGTGCTACTAAAAACTCCCTTTTCAAAAACAACGATGAAAAGGTGATACCTTTCAAAACGCCATTTGTGCGATGACAGGAAACATTTGTCAGGCCTGTATGTTATTTAAAAAGCCTTTTGAAAAATGAAGCTCTTGGCCAAAGCGTCAAAAGCTGAGAATTGGGAGAGAAAAGCAGCTTATGTTAGGCTCACGTATTGAATCGGGTGCTACAAGTCAAAGGTCACGAATTAGTATCGATCGACTTGGATGAATGGGAGTCAGGCAGATGACTTTCTGAAAGAGGAAACTTTTGGGCAACCTTGTACACAGGTATATTTGGTAATTTGTACCATATTAAATTACCTATTTGGTAGGGAATATGGCATGAACTGCATCACGTGACTTCATGGACAGTCACGAGATGAAAGACTTTCAATTCTGTATGACGTACTTTGGATAAGGGCTATTAAGATATGTCCTATGCACAAATTAAGTTAGATCTCCACTAAATCAAAAGTTCAGAAAGGGCATAATATGCACCAACAAACAAAAATATCCAGACATTCTCTACTGGAAACATTTGTGAAAGATCCAAACATGTTTTCGAATTTTCGGTATTTGCCAATGCTAAATTTTAGAATACTGTTTTAATTGCCCTTGTCAAGTAAGTAGATTGTGTCCTTCAAATTTTGAAACCATCTGCAAGATTTAAAACTGAAAAAATAATCCATCAACTTTGATCATTGTTTAGTTGGCATTTAATTTTAGTTTAGCTACATGAAATGCATCATAGATGGCGCTGGATTTCTGCAAACTATATATAAAAACAACAGTCATATAATATGTACAAGGAAAATAATTTTAATTTCCAAGCTTTTTAAGAAAATCCATCAAACACTACGTAAATATACGCAACAAATATTTTACAAGTTGGAACCAGAAGTCTGGAAAACCTCGTTTTTCCAGGTTTCTATCGTTATTTTCATTATTAGGATTTTTTTTGAAAACTCCATCAGCGTGTCGATATAAAATTAGAGCGAATACGTGCCCTCCCACAATAAACCCCGCTGAAGATTAAAAATATATATAAAATACACCCTCGAAAGTTTCGCCACTCCAGATTGAACGCAGTTATAAACGAATCATAAATCCATACACACAACGGTCCGATATTATTAGATATCTCTAATTCGGCACGCAGTAATTTCATTTTTTATTCTCCTACATCCATCCTTCCGCACAAATTGACTCCCCCCGAACGTGTCTTATCGGTTTACTATCTTTTTCTACCAATTAAATAAAGGGTGGGCAAAACAGAAATTCAATTCATCGGCATTTCAGCTCCTTGTATGTTACAGTCAGTTCACATAAAGCTGTGACTGAAAAACATATCATTGTATGGAAATTCACGAAATAGGCCATGTGGGAAAATACCTCAAAGCTTCTACAGACTCGTAAGCACTAGTATACAAAAATACAGATTTAGCAAAGTTTTAAAAATCATACACTCCCAATACATTATTACAGAACTACCAGACAAAGCTAAAAACCGGCTATTCAGCTAAACTTCGTGACAGCGGCTGTTTAAAAAAAAATCGGTTATTCACGTATTATCCGCAACGATGGCACGACTAGATGGCAAAACGTCTGAGCAATTACTCTTAAGTGACATTTTAAAAGTATTTACCTTCGCGAAAAATTAGCGCTCGTCACGCCCTCGTGCATATTTGATGCGCCACCGGATGGAGCGCCGTATGCCCAATTGAATTAAGGTCCCTGTTCCCTCAACTCAATGCAAGAGGTTCGTTCCTTTTTAACTGTGGACGCGCATCATTTAGGAAGCATTTTCATTTACGAGCCGCAAATTGCATTCGGAGGGCAAAAACGGCGGAGGGATACAAAAAGAGAGGGGGAGAAGAAAAAAAACAACCAACAACAACAAAAAGGGTGTTTATGGCGCCGTGAGGAGAGGGGTAAAGATGCAGAAATTGAGATAATGGAGTCGACAGCGGCTATTATTCGCCGAAATAGGGCGTTAAGGAAATGAAGTATACCGTCTGCGATGATAAACATGATGATAAATACCTTGTTCGCCATATTTTGCGCCATTTCATGGCGTTGTTCCCCACCATTTCCCCCCGCGGCCATCCACGCAACGCGTGAACAACGGCTAAAAAAAACAAAAAAAACAGGAGTTGTTCGACATAGCAACGTCAACAACAGTCTGGTCTTTGTAAAGTTCAAGAGATTTCTGTATTTTAATCATTACAAAAACATTCCATCTTCCTATGTTTTAGAAAAATGTGTAGAAGACGAACAATCCGGCTTTGATTGAAAGACACATTAATTTCATTACCACCAACAACAAAAAAATGATTCTAATGCTTAGTACAGACCAAAGCAAACACGAAACAGAAAGAGGGTTTCTGCAAGCCAACATGGCCAAACATGGCTTTATGAACATATTTCGATAAACAGGTTTGTCCAATTATAGTGTCCACATAAACAAAAACATGTTCATGGCTCTTCTACCAAGGGTTACATACTATTTTCAAAAATTGTCATCTGCTCTAGATGTACGTGGGGGAAATTGGGTGAATGTTCTACGTTATTATATACAGACCATGGTAGGAGCGCCATGACAAGCAAACAAAAGTTTTCCTTTGACCCGGTCCGCCCCTTCAGTGAACACGGAAATGTTCGCTGGAAACACGCTTTTAGACAAAATATTTGCTGTAACCTTTGGACAGAAAACTGGTGCGCAAACTTTTATCGAACAATTGTTTTGTAAATCCTGTTTTTGGAAATATTTGTATGGGAAACACTACATCCTTTCGTACACTACATCTGTTAAGTTTATTATACACAAGTACGTCTTGCATTCCATTATCCATACATTACTTCCGGCACTTGCAGGAGTAACTTTACATCCTTAGCTATACGGGATGAGACGTACGTGTCCGACTATCAAGATTATGATAAAGAGGTCATAGGTGAGATGCAGTAGTGTAGCAATCAGGAGGTTTCTACAAGTGTGGAATCACCAGGGTCGTTAGTCAGTTGGACAAATACCTTCATATTATAGTTGGCTATTTTTTAAAAAAAAGTTTTCTTTAATAATAACATTAACTCGCTTTCATTTGACTAGCAAATATATTTACCAAAATGAATGTAATCTAAATGATTTTATATCGGAAGTTTCCCCGTTTCATCTCGACACATAAGCGTTTCGTTAGAGTTCCGATTAAAGATTACGCTAAAGTTTCTTGCTGGTTGGGAGTAGCAAGTTTACAGACGCTAACAAACAGATGACAGCCTGGGTTCCGACATGGATTCGCAGCCAAATTTTGGATTCAATGGCACGTGGAAACGCGTCGGAAGTGGTTGGAATCAAACAGAGCAAAACAGCACGACAGGAACCGGAAGCTGGCGCTTTTTCTTGACGACTGTCAATTATGCCCAGGCAGTCAAGTGACAGCAAACCCAACAGGAAGATGCATGGCCGCGTCCGGAAAACCCTTTTCAAAGAAAACTTGGAACAGATTTTTGCATCATCTTGCTCCATATGCAATAAACGACAAAACAATAACAAAATTCCAGTGTATGGGCTGGCTTGACTTACTCTGAAAGTTCTTAGGAAAGGACCGTCGTTGTACTTCACAATGACTCATCATTGAATTCACTTCAGATAGCAAGCATGTACAACCTACTAGCTCCATCTTTTGGAATGGCATTCACATTTCAAAACTGAACATTTTAAGACGATGTAAGGCCAGGTCAAATTAAGACCAGGGTTGAAAAGCTAGAAATGGTCATGTGTGGGTTATAAATAACCATGTATGGACCATTGGTGCAAGCAAGAATTTTCAGAGCCTATTATTTGGGGGGGAAACTTCAATGCGCTACGCAGTCTTCCAGCAGAACACAATTTCGGAAATTTGAGGATGAAATTCCCAATAGAGATTCAACTGACGAGGCAAAAATATTGGATAAAAAAATCCCGGCAACTCCAGACATGCCCAAGGATTCAGAGTGTTTTTCTAACCTTTTCATTGGGAGGAATATAGCCTCCGCCTAGATCATTTGCTGTCTCGTCCGGCCGCTTTATGAACACCCGGCACGCATCTCGTGTTTATTGTCAATAAAAATAATCCCCATTGGCTCTTTTAAATGATGCATGCAAACATAAGTAGGCCTAAAGCATACACATAAACAACTGGATGATAATTACTCGTATTGGCCCCTGTCACAGATATGAACACAACAATCCACAATATTTAAACGATGAAACACGTCTGCGATGAAACCAAAGTCCAAAGTAGTTATTTTATTTTATTTTATATAAAATCGCTTATTTTTTTTCACAATATTCGATCAATTGATCGCCAGTGAAAAAATCGATTTATGGACATGTATATATGTAGACTTGAATGTGTCATAAAGATATGGAAATGAATATTTCATATTCAAGCACTGAATGATCATACGTATATATCCATGCATGCGGCATATTTATCCTTATAACACCATATTAAGGTTATGAATGGTCATATATATGGGCTATATTTTACTGTTTTTTATTTTACTATTTTACTGTTTTCATACTGTTTTGGGCAATATTCTATATCCACTAATGATCGGATTTTTCAGTGCTTGGATTTTCTGTTTAATTAAGTTTGGACACCAGATGAAATGTGACCCCAGTCCCAAACGAACTTAAATTTTGAAAATTTCGAGACTAACTTTGTGTTAAATACAAATTTCAAGCTGGAATTTCACTTGGAGGTGAGGAAATTTTCGTTTATCAGAAAAATCTGGAAAAATGTCATGGAATTGGTGGCAAATAGTGCTAGGAAATTTATAAAATGGACTTTTGTATGTTTCAAAAAAGGTGCTGGACACCCAACTTTACAAAAATAATTAAGGACGTCTATGAAGGGTGGAGTCTGGGTTAAAATGGACTACATGTGGACAGGAGTAGGGGTCAATTTTTGAAAGAATTTCGGGGAAGTCCTTTTTTGAATGGCCCTCGAGTCACATATATATATATATGTGTACATATATATATATATATATATCAATACAACAACAACATGGACAAGTTCTGGTATTTATTCCACGTTTAACGTTTCCTAAAAGTACTCCTCGAAAATTAAAAAAGCAGATGTTTGCTTTTAACTTCCCCCTCAAAAAAAGCATTAAACCGATACTGCAATCTGAAATCCAAACTGTAAAAAAACGCCAACAAAATGGGCAGATAATTCGTTTGGTGAAGCCTATAACCCAAAATTAAAGAGGGCGTTAGAAACGTGCTCCTAGTGCAATAATGACATATTGGGAATTAAATATTTTATATGGAAAAGGGTGCAGTTTCAATTACAGGTCTGAAAACTCAATACGTTGAATAAATGACAGCGAAAAGTTTGCGGGAATCGATAAGTGGGCCATGCGAGGAGAGGTGGTGATAAGTGGTTCGGAAATTCCAGAAAAATAAAACCCGATAGCAGCGTTAAGACACTGTTATTAGAACTGCTGGAGGGGGTATCGAATTCTGGCTTTTAACACTTAGACACACAGCCACCATTTTGAATGAAAGCTAAAGATCGAAAACACGAGATAATTCGATTTCCTGCGAAGGATATACATCCAAGCGAACGGAAAATCAAGAAATTACACAAAGTGTGGAGAAAAACTTATGCTCGGATGCATCAACCAAAAAAAACACGGAATTTACACGTGAAGGTTCATTTAATTAACAATCTTGGTGGAAAAATTATGTAGGGCCATGTAGAGACAATATTACAGTAACCAATTTCTATTATGTCCACAAATGTTTTCTGAAATACTCTATATGAAGAATATAATATCAGGACTTAGTATGTCTTGCATGATCCTATAAAACTTTGGTATCCGGGGTGCAAATGCAATGCTAAAACTTTATCACTGATAGCCGATTTTCAATATAAGCACGTACTTTTAAAAAAGCTTAGAAAAACAAAGTAAATGGAATGCTTAGGATCAAATGCAGTTGACAATACCGAAAAGATGGGGATAAGGAAAGGGAAAATCCCAGTAAAAAAAAATGACTTTTTTCTTTAAAAAAATGGGAAGCGATAAAAGAGTTTTTGGCAAATAGGGTTGTAAATACATCGATCAAAGATGGCGCCGTCGGCGCCTAGGTTCAGCTTGCCATTTCCGCAAATTTCACTTAGAAACTGCCGGAATAATGGGATCGCCGAATAAATAGAGATCAGATAGATAGCGAGAGCCTAGGAAATGGCATATTTAGTGGATTACCATTTGTCTTTTCGCGAAATCACCGTTTTTAAAGTCAAACCTTCAACCCGGGACCAATATTGGCAAAGCTCGCCTAACTAATGGTTGAAAATGCAACATTCAAATTGATACACCAAGTCCAAAAAACGCATTAAAGCTTTGGATAAGCAAACAAGGAAAGAAAAAAGGTCTGAGGTATCTGAAGTTGCATGCCGAAGAAATAGTTTCATTAAAAACAAGCAGTGACTTAACAAACAATAGTGCAACTGGTTTGATAAAACTACAGGGAATCTCCAGAGATTAAAGTCAAGATAGCATGGGATGTCAAAAACTGTTTCTGTAGTTTAAACTGTTTTCAAAAAAAGCATTGGTTCGTAAAAAGGTGCTGTTCATCCTGAAGTTAGGCAAACACGCATAGCTTAGTTGCAATGCCTGTTTGCCCCCGAATACGGATAAAGCTATTATGTATTTTTTTTTAAAAAAATCAAAATTTGCAGGGAATAGTAAAAAACTTCGGGGAAATTTTTTAATGCTATACAAATATCTGTTCTCAGTTGTTTAGAAATAAATCATGATGCTAAAAACAATGCATGGCATACAAACTTTAGCCCTAACAAACGCTCAAGATAAGTTGGAATAATGGACAATTTCGTCATAGCCAAAAGTACTCTAAAAATAATCACGTAAATTGTAAAATTTCACCCATTCTCATAATGTAATATACGTCTCGGCTAAAAGGAACACTGATAATTTGAACTCGTCTAAACAAGGGATCAACTGTTGTTTTCCAGTAAAATGTGCAGAGGAGCAACCAAACAAACCAATTACATCATAATTTTGCAAGTGAGATGCTAATAAAGGCGAATTTTAGAGGATTCTGAAGACTATGTCAAAAAATCACATGAGATTGAACGCTCGGATAATACGAACACTGCAAGAAGGGCTGAGGCTGTGTTGGAAGTGAAAAAGGTGGCTCACCAACATATTAAAACAGAAAGGGTGAAATTGTAACAAGTGTTCACGTGATTCTGTCCACCTCTTATATAGCTGAAAACGAAGAAGTGCTTTATTGGGGAACCAAACGCAAGTTCTAGCGATTTGTCAACACCACGTTTCAACGTGCCCATAGGCGAAAATACCGCCATTTTCTCAACATTTTCAGTCAGCAGTTCCCCTCATTGCATTTTTATTTGCGTCGACAAACGTTCATCAATACCTCAGGCAGTTTTTTTATTTATAATTTCGCTACTCGTTTGCAGTTTCCAAATTGGCGGCGCTCTTGCAGACGGATTTTCCTCTAGCCCAAACGCAACGCGCGTCATTAGATTATTTTTCTTTCGAAGCGAATCGAGCCTGTGCAACACAAATAAATGTTAGAGACGCTGGCGAAGAAAGTAGGCCTAAATATCTTTTCCAGATAAAAATACTACCAATGTGAATAGGTGAGGTTGCGAAGCCAATTAGCTTAGAAATTTGCCCGGAGAAAATTTCATGCATTTTCTTCGTCCTATTCCTGGGTGAATATATCAAGCGAGATTAATTTCATTTACCCACCAGGTTTGGCTCCAACGTGCTATGCCAAGGGCTACAGTCGTAGGAGCTAAAAACTGAAATTCGGCAATTTTTTGGACCTATCTAGCTGGTGTCGGCCATTGAGTATTTCAGGTCAAATCCGGGGCTCGAGCCGGTCAGTTTGACACCTCAGACGGCAGGGTTTGCTAGCGAAACGTGGGAGAAAAACAGGTTAGAAACCCTGATCTGGAAATAACGTTTCTTAAAATAGCTAGGGCGCTGCCTTCGCTCCTTCGCATTTTTAAAACGCACCAGGATGTGCGACATACAAGTCATGATATAACCAGAGTTAAATATGGTTTTGTTAACACCAGTAGTGGATCATTGCGATCGGAGTGGAGAATGTATAATTATAAAATCAATCAATTGATCTGATATACATATACGGCTTCCAGTCAGTCAGGCAGTCAGTTTAAAACCTGAAATGGTAAAGTTTGAATGCGAAACATGTTTGAAATACTGCTGGACAGGTCAGCAGCATTCGAATAGGCCAAGATGATTTCTGCAGAATGCACCAGATTTGCCATATATTTCTGTAAATATGGCAATGGCACTCTGGGAACCCACTAAAGGTGGAGTTGTTAAGTCTAACATGGCGCGATGCCGCCCCCTGACGGCCAAATGCTGCTGCAAGGCGTGTTATCAGGCAACAACGATCGGTAAAACAACAAAACAGGGTGTGGAACCACACATGCCTACTGCATATGCATGAACCCCAACCAGAGGCTTATTAGTCACTAAGATCTTTTATGGATATCCGTCTTTGGAAAAAACAAAAAAAGGTAGGAGAAATCCAACGGCATCAAGCCCATCTGACAGTGGCACACATACACGCTAATGGGCTGACAGCAAAGAAGATAAATGACAAAGGATGGGGACCCATGATGCACTGGTGGGGCTTAACTAGCCCAGGTTGCAAATAATCTGAGCACGCAAAATTCTACTTTGCCTCGCGTCGTACTCGCCTATTAGGGCAGCAGAAACGAAGAAAAAACGAAAAATATCAGCTCAACCCAAACAAAACAAAAAAATACGCGAATATTGGATACAATAAATGGGATAAAAGCGAGGAGGATAAGGGAAAAACAAGGGGGGTAAACAATATATGCCCAAGTAAAGTCAAGACCCAGAATCCAATAGCGGACGTCAATACTGCAGGATGCAAGGCGATCTTGGCATGTCCAGAAGGAGAGTTTTGAATTGTTCAGATACATGAATATCGGTTTTACTACGTTTGCAGAAATTAAGTTGAATTGTAAAAAATACTAACTACCCGGGTGGAATTAAAACTATGGGAAATGCAAGTCCAAACGTCTCTAAAAACTTATTTTAGAATACAATTTAGAATCTATGACGCATGTGCAAGTGAAAGAAAAAAGTAATATTTATGTTAAATTTCTCAGGCTATTCAAACAAAAATTTTTTTCCCCCAACCATTTCAGGTCTGTCAAATAGCCCTGAAAATTTCAGAGAGGGACCCTGTTGAGATTCAGCATTATTTTACGTTCAAAAACGTGGTCCGGACTTTTGGAAATCTTTAGTCCACGAGCAAAACTTTAAAGGATTTTCAAGAAACGTTAGTCATGGTTTCTAAAGTATTCCATGTTGCCCTGAAATTAAAAACCAGACCCAAAAATGCCTGCAACGTTTTGATATAAAGCAGCCGATTGCTCAAGAGAAGATTACTCACTCAGCTGTTTCATCGCAAAACACAAAAATAATAACAAACATCCAAAGATAGAAATTCATCATGATGGCACGAGTTGATGTATGGCTTATAGCCAAGGACCAACAAAAGTAATGCCAAAAGAAAGGGGGTGGAGGAAACGTATAGAAAATATGAAAGCCCTCATATTTTTTTTTTCCGAAAAATAATGAGGGCCATTGCGAGGGTGCATAAAAGAAAGGAATGCGTGCACGCAAAATGATGACTATTTATAAAGAGAAATATGCTCATAAAAACTATCTTTCGTAACATTACCCCACTGCATAGTCATATTATTAGAAACTGGCACGCCAGGCGGCGCTGCCTTGATTAACAATTGCAAGGAGAACTTAAGGAAGATGTAAACATTACACCTGTGGTGTTAAAAATGAGAAAAAGAACCGATGGCTGAAATATCATTCCTGCCACATTCTACCTACTTGAAGCTATCTTTTACATAAAATTTGTAGTAAATATCAATTATTCAGATCATAATCAGTAGGCACCTTCAAATAGTTGGCTGGTAGCCTTAACGTGGCTGGAATGGCGTAGGCATTGTATGGCATTCCAGTCCCGCTAAGGCTGCTAGCTACATTTATGTCGGAATTCATGATATCTGATTGCTAATTTGTAATCGATGAATAAATGTATCAGGTAGCAGAGTTTCAACATATTATCATGACATTTTCTTAGTTTTCAAATTCTAAAAGTCTGGTTAAACAGAATAGGAGAACATATCCAGCCTAAACCTCCGATTAAGGTAATCTGATTTTAGTGCAACTTGGCATTAGATTTTGACTTATTTCAAAGTCAAATTCTGATTCCGATTGAGTACCTAATCAAACTTTTGAGACGGGTGCCCCAATTTATTAATCTAAAACGTGAAGTTGCCAAACCTTGCCGACGGATGGCGCTACATAACGACACACAGCCTCAATGGTGTGTCCCCCATTGAGCCTCAATTCCAAATGTCGTGCATTAACAGTTTTCATGGAAAAAGAAGTAGGACAAACAGTTCCTAAATATCTCATTAAATTTCACAAACAAATAGTTTTATTTGGGAGCCAAATACACGCTAATAACGGATGGGTTATGAAGCACAGAATGACAACTAAGATAACCAACTATATTTAGGCGCAAAAACGGCTTACTCAACAGACGTCATTGCCCCATACCGGTATTTTAGCTGCAATTTATATCGTGGGGGTACAAGAAAGTGTGGAAGTAAGCAAATGAAAATACAGCGACGACGGCGCTGCGGTTATCCGCTTGCCAAAACGCGTACTTAGTTATTCACCACTGTCAAATGTTACACAACAACAGCGACAACAGCCTCATTCTCAAAAAAGCTACAAATCAAAAAGACTGCCAAGAGTTATGGCTGGTTGCACCCACAAACTCAAAGTTATATTTAATCGTTGTTTACAGTTAAGTCAAATGATAATTCATCCGAATTTAACCTACCGTTACATTATAAAGTTGAAAAAAGCCACCACATCTCTTTTGGATAATGATAATTTAGTGAAAACAAACTCCAGAATAGATGCAAAAACCTAAGAGATGTTGAATGTTCAACTTCTCTTCATGAAAAAATCAAAGAAGGTCACCTGAAAACGATCTTTGACATTTGGCATAACATTACTAAATGTTTACTTTACCGCAAAATACAATGAAATACAAAACTGCCAGTACAAGAACCCTGATATACAGAAGAAGAAAAACCAGAAGTCTAAGAAATATTCCAAAACTTTGGCTAAAACCAAAGTATATTTAGCATAATACAATGAGAAAACAAACATCGTGAATATTTTTGGCAAACATCCCTGATAC